>CAUYPK010026044.1:0-12139 GCA_963574355.1 Loris lydekkerianus | reverse complement strand
TCTTCTTTAAAGGTTTGGTAGAATTCTGACGTGAAGCCATCAGGTCCTGGGCTTTTCTTTTTAGGGAGATTTTGTATAGTTGATGCTATTTCAGAACTTGATATAGGCCTGTTCAACATTTCCACTTCATTCAGGCTAAGTTTTGGTAGGTGGCGTGCTTCCAGGTATTGGTCGATTTGTTTCATATTTTCAAATTTGTGAGAGTAAAGTTTCTTGTAGTACTCGTTAAGGTTTTTTTGAATTTCTGAGGGGTCTGTTGTTATTTCATCATTACCATTTCTGATTAATGAAATTAGAGATTTGACTCTTTTGTACGTGCAATCTATTCCTGCCTGAAATGTCATTTTGTGGTGCATGGCCTTATTAGCAAACTCACCTCACTGCCAAGCCAAATGTCAAGTGCTAAGGGTGATAGATAGTTTGCTTTCCACTTGTCTGACTCTTGTAGGTATGTGCCTCAGTAGATTCTAGATTCTGAATTCAGGCAGAAGAAAAAGGGTGGTTGGTACTGAGTCCTTTAACTTCCACGCACAGAATCCTGGGTCTTCTGACCATCTTTCTAGTCTGCGTGACAACAGTCTTTTGTCCTACAGATGTTGTGCACCAATCACTCTCTCCTATTTGTTCTTAGGATAGTAGTGGCAAGGCCATTCAAATGTGTTATCTTACTTCAGTTGAAGTAAGCTAAAAATATTCATTAACATATTTTTACATGCTTTTGTGTTTGTTTCTATTTTATTTTGTAGGTAGTACTTGAAAGAAGAACCAGACATGTTTAGTTAAACCCTGAATGATCCCATGAGCTTCAGAGAAAGTTCATCATTATTGCTAACAATCAATCACTATTTGTCAGCTTTCAAAACATAGTACAATACGAATTGCACTAGTGTTCTTCTCTCTTCAACTGATTTATGATCCAAAATAGGGAAAATCATCATACAGAGTAGTAAAGAATATAAAAACAGATTTAAGTACTTAATAATTATTTAAGGGTACAGAAATATCTTCTTAATAAACATAATGAATTTCATTGCTACGCTTTTTTCTTTTTTTTGAGACAGAATGTTACTATGTTGCCGTCAGTAGAGGCTCTGGCATCACAGCTCACAGCAACCTCAAATTCTTGGGCCTAAGCAATTTTCTTGCCTCAGCCTTCCAGAGTAGCTGGGACTACAGGTTGCCCACCACAGCACCCAGCTATTTTTTGGTTGGAGTTGTCATTTTGTTTAGCTGGCCCCAGCCAGGCTCAAAGCCGCCAACCTTGAACCTGCCAGCCTCAGTATATGTGGCTGACGCCCTACTTACTGAGCTACAGGCACTGAGCCCATTGATACGCTTTTTGATTTAAGTCTTTATTATGAATGGTAGAAATAAGATGGAGATCACACAGTGGTGTATCTGGAGAAGAAGGTCATGGTATAAAAATGGTATTATGTGATCAATAAAATTAAGTTCTCAGGCCTGAGAATGTTGAGGAGTGAGAGAGGAAGAAGGGGAGGAGATGGCGTACACTTAACAGAGAATAGAGAAACTGACCAGAGGCCAGGTAGGAGAGCCAGGGAGGTGCTGTCAGAAAACATGTGCCAGCGTCTAGAAATAACTGGCTAGCAGGCATGTAGCTTTCTTCATGCAGGTTCAGCCACCTGCTTTTACATGTACCACCCATCACTCACACAACTTGTCTTCATTGTCTGCTTGCTAATGTCTATAGTTTTTTTTAATCTGGGAATAAACAAGTTGGACAAGGAACCATTAAATTCAAATATATACGAGATCACAAATAGAACTCACTCACGCTAACAGGGTACTCAGCCACGTGGTCCTTCAATTCTTCTCTTTCTAATAAGAAAGGGCTGAACCAAGATGAAGACATTCATGCTCTGTCTGCATTTGTGTCATCAGCCCCCAGCCCAGGAAGGGTCAGCATGTGCTCAGGAAGTATTTGCTGGATAAAGGAATGAAGGAAGGAAAGGAAATGGAGCAAGAAAGAGAAAGAGGGGGTGGGGGACTGTGAAGGATCAGGAAACAAGGGAGCAAAGGCCTCCGCAGGCTCCTGTGTGAGAGAGAACTGCTGTCCCAGGGGGCACTGGGCTGGAGCTTCGTCAATGTTTTCTCATTCCGTTTTTATAACAATCACATATGGAAACAGTTAAAGAATGTGTTCAGCTGCCCATAACAGAAATCCCAACAAACAGGAGCTTAAACAAATAGGGGATTATTTTTCTCACATATCAAGGTGTATGAGAAAGGTGGAGCTGGTGCCAGTTTAGCTGCTCAGCACAGCTGGCATCTCCCTGAGTCTCTTGGCCCCAATACATCTGCTGCCACTCCCTTCCTCAGGTCCATTGTCAGAGGGAAAAATGAGGAAAAAGAGAAGATCTGGACATCTTTCTCCTTTCTCAGGAAAGCAAGCCTTAGAGAATGTCATCAGATTTCCACTTAGAACTCACTGTTTAAAAATGGACCAGTTCAGCAAAGAGATTTCAGGAAAACGAAGTATTTTTCTGGGCAGCCTGACATTTGGAATGAAATTTAGGTTTTGTTAGTAATGAAAAAAAAAAAAAAAGCACAAATGTGGTTTAAAGCAATGTGTGCATATTATATCCCAGTTTCTGCAGGGATGGTATTCGGGTCAGGCTTAGCTGGGTCCTCTGCTGATGATCTCACGAGGCTACAATCAAGGTTTCATATGGGCTCCTTTCCTTCCCAGAGCTTGGGAAGGAGCTTGTGTGGTTTTACAGAATTCACATCTGTGCTAACGTATCATCACATTCTTTCAAGTCCTATGAGCTGCCTACAGTGCCCCTGCCATGTTGCCCCCTTCCCAGTATCCACATCAGACATCAGAGCAGCAGCATTGCTCTCTCTCTCCTGCTAAGATGGGGTCTCATATAACAAAACATAATGCTGGCGGCAACAACACATCACCTTTACAACATAACATGATCCAAACAGGGGTGGCATAGCATCACCTTTGTCACATTTCATTGGTTACAAACAAGTCACTCTCAAGGGGGAGAGGGGGTGATCATATAAGAGCCCAGATGAGTGTGGTCTGTCACAGCCACTAACATTGTGACAGAGAAAACACAAGGGAGGTCACTGATGCTCAGAAGCCTACTTAGGTCAACAAGAGGCAATTCCAGGCTCAAACCCAGTTCTGTCTGACAACTCCAGATGTACCACAAGGTCATCATTTTCTAAAATATAGTCTATAGACATCACTTCTGCAGGCTGATATTTGGCGTGTTTGTAGGAAAACAGTTTAGTGGTCAAATAGGTTAGAATAAAGTTAAACAGGCTTCTTTAATAAACAACTCTTTAGCACATTTTTTTAGAGATAAGATCTTGCTTTGTTGTCTAGGCTGGAGTGCAATGACATCAACATAGCTTACTGTCACCACAAAATCCTAGGCTCAGCCTCCTGAATATCTAGGACAGCAGTTCTCAACCTGTGGGTTGAGACCCTTTGGGGGGGCGAACGACTCTTTCACAGGGGTCACCTAATATCAGATATTTACATTACGATTCATAACAGTAGCAAAATTACAGTTATGAAGTAGCAGTGAAAATAATTTTATGGTTGGGGGTCACCACAGCACGAGGAACTGTATTAAAAGGTCCCAGCATTAGGAAGGTTGAGAACCACTGGTCTAGGAAGTCACCCCACGCCACTGTATTTTCCTTTCTTTCCCTTCCCTTCCCTTCTGTTTTTCTTTTGTAGAGTTGGGATCTCAGGTCTCACTATGTTACTCAGGCTGGACTTTAACTCCAGGCCTCAGGTGATCCCTCTGCCTCAGTCTTCTGAAGTGGTGAAATTACACCACATCATGAAATAAGCCACCACATCCAGCCTTCTTTAGTACTTTTATTTCAAATCTCATAGGAAAGACAGTGAAAAGTTTGCAACCGTCCCAAATTAGTCTGTTGATGAAACATCTTTATTCATAAAACAATAATAAGAGCTAAGAACCATGGAGCACGTTCCATGCCACAGCTATTATTCAAACCACAGTCATGAGCCAGTAATGCTGGAGACACTGCCAGAGCTGTGTGTGTGTGTGCACATGTGTGCATGCTTGTGTGCATGTGTGTGTGCATGTGTGCATATGTGCATGTGTTCGTGCATGTGCAAGTGCGTGTGTGTGTCTGTCTGTGACTTGACGACAAGCTAAGGGTGAGGCAGCTTTTCCCTCTGCCCTTGACCTTGATTTCCAAACTCTCAAATTCCCAACAAAGCCTTTGGTAAAGGCTCTAGAGGATGTAGCAACAAGTTTAAGAGAGAATAAAGAATGGCAGACTTGCAGAAGACAGAGCAGACTCCTTCCTACACATCTTCAGACACACGGGCTATCATTTTAACAACTACTAAAAACGGCTTAGATTCAGACCTCTGATTCCAGGTCTAGTGCTGTGCCAGTGTATGTTAAAGAAAAAGAATGGCTGATTTGATAATTATACATTCTGTAACAACAGCCACTCCTATCTGAAAGGTTATCTGCTAGTAAATGGGATAGATCAGGATCTGCAGTTTTCATGGCATTCTTCCTGAAGTTAGCAAAATTGCTTCACATTTTCATTTTGCTACAACTTCCCCCTTTCTTCCTGACTTCCTTTGGCTACTTATCCATTCCCTGAGATTTGCTTTCTTAAAAGAAGAATCAAGGGTATTGTTAGTGGGCAGAAAGGAAGTGGGTGTCACCTCAATCCGTGGTCAGGCCAGAAGAAGGGGCCCCTTAGCATGGAAACATGGCCCTGCGTTTCTCCAAGGCCATGTGACAACCAGGAATCCTCCAGAGCTGGACAAAAGTAAATATTCTAGGAATGGCTTTGTGGCTGGCTGTACGTTCCCACAAAGTCTTAAGGGAATTTTTCAGGAACCTGCCCCAACTCTGCCTATCTATGTAAGAACTGCTGCTTGAATTCTTTGTTTCTTAATTTTCTACATTAAGACTTATGTCAAAATAAAAAATAGCTGGGCAGTCAGCAGCATTGCAAATGGCATGAAGTGAGATGTAGCCAATTCATGAATAAAACCTTTACTTCACCATAGACATAGGTAAAATTATGTTTAAATGTTTCAAAAATAATCAAGAAAATCAGAAAACCCTAAGGGAAAAGCTCTCACAGATGTGCAGGAGTCTGGCAGCAGCCTGTAGTATTAATCGGACCTATTTTTTAAATTTGTTTCAAAGTGGGGTTGCCCTAGATCACGTTGTCTTTAGTTACTGCTTGGGCTTTGCACTAGAATGTTTTCTTTCTTCAGTTAATGGAAGGAATTTTCCTGCATGAAATGGTAGTAACAAAGATCAGGTATCTGAGGCCAGGATGTCAGCAGGAGCCCACTTATTCCAGACTGTAAGGAATAAGTGACCACTGGTCTCAGAGAAAGAGAGAGAGAAATTGAGAATTGGTTTTCTGTTTTCTTATAGGAAGAGAACTGTGTTTTTCACAAGTCCAGGTCCATTTAAGGAAAAAGCAAGACGAGTAGCAGATTATAACTTCCCGACACACTGGATTCTCCTTCTTTATCTCCCTTTTCAAAATAAAAAGCTTTTTCTCTCACTGGTTAATTCCCAAGCTTCTGTCACGTCTCCTTTCTCACTATGAGAGGATTCCCTCCCAACATGTGTTATGAATTTTGAGACTCCTCAAACCTCCAGCATTCCAAACTTTAGTATTCCTCCTTCTTTTCCACTACCCACTAATGAGAATTATTCTTGAATAACATTATGCATTAATTATGGCTCCAGAGAATGGTATTCTATTCCAGATCAAGGTAGGTTAATTTTTGTTAGCACAATGTTAGAGATTGAATTTGAAATGTTTCTATGATAAGCTATGAAACAATCAGGAAAAGCCACAGTTTTTCCTTCCTATGGGCAAAGGCATATCATGTTTGTTCACTTGTCAACACAAGCCATATTTACAGAGGGGCTGGAAAATCAAATAGCAATGAGACCTGAAAAAGTTTTGGACAGGAACGGGGAAAAGACAGATCACTACCAGGAATTAAAAGAAAATGCATTGTGTAATCAATCCCTTAGATTGGGAGGCAGGAATCTTGTCCTATAAAAAGCCAGATAGTAAATATTTTAGGTTTTGTGGGTCACAGACAGTCTCTGTAGCAAATTGTTTTATTTTTCTTACAACACTTTAAAAATATAAAAGCTATTTTTAATCTTTGGACTCTACACAAACAAGCCACACACAAAAATTGGGCCCATGAATAGTTGTTTGCCAATGCCTGCTTTAGATAATTTGAAAAAGCCATTAAAGTCAATCAATCCTTTTAAAAATAGATTCAGAAATCAAGAATTCTAGTTATTTAAAATAGCTCAATCAGATCTTGGTTTAAATATGAGAAAACCTTTAGGCTGATAAAATATAATCAAAGGGGCTAACTTATTTGCCAGTTTTTGATTTGATTTCTTTCTCCACCCCTCCAAAACATGGATAGTGTGTAACAGTGTGAGCTTCAAAAAAGGAAATTTTCTCTTCTTTAACTTACCTGTTTATCTAAAATCCACCTACTATATAATAAGAGATCTGCCTGATATAGCCTTAAATGGCCCATTAGATATTTCCCTAGATACCATGATTATGCTAATTCTTGGTTTGGTTGTAAGAAAGGAAGACCAGATGAGAAAAAAAATAGACAATATTATAACCACTAAATTAACAAGCATAAAGACCAGTCATTAATAACAATTGAGCTGAACAGATAAGCTTTTAAAAAGCACAAAAACTGCTTCTCATCACAAAAAGTAATAAAACAAAAACTATTTACTTCCTTAAGATGAGTCTCATAAAAGCTCCGGAAAGCTAAGAGTTCTTGTGCACATGGGACCTGGGAGGTGGGGCAGCTGGCACGGAGAATGCAGAGCTCTCTCTCGCTCTCTCTCTCTCTTTGCACACATTACCTCAGTGTTAGGAAGGGAATACTTTTATTTTATCCCCACCTCAAACACCAAATTCCTTTAAAGTCTGTATGTGAATTTTGAAGTCTTCCCTATAACAGAGCCCCATCGTTTCTTATCTGAGAACAGGAGATTGGTTAAATCTCAGTGAACATTACTAAAATTCTTGCTGGCTGGCCCATGTCTGCCTTAGAGTTTCCTCTTCTCCTGAAACCACCCACCCTGAGACCTGTGCCTCTCCCAGGTCGACTTGCAGGGAGACCACCAAAAGCAGCTGAAGAATTTCTAAAGCCTTGTCTTGACAAGAAGTTGTCTTTTCCCTGGGTATGGTTCTTTGGGTAGCCATTGGAATATTCTTTATCTGAACTCTGAGATGTCCTGTAGCAACATAAACATCCCTGAGAAACTGAAATATCTCACAGCCCTGACAACAGAAACAAAGAAGCAATTGCCTGGTCAATGGCAGTGCAGCTGTGATCTGCCCTTTCTCCTCCTTCCTGCCACCAGGCCTTGCTCTGCCACAGTCCATCCCTCCAGCCAATTCTGAAGGGCATATGACTCTTTAAGGCTTTGACTGCACAAAATGCTTGGTTGATATGTTTTATGCTTCGTAGGTTTTTTTCCTTGTATTAACTCTCAGTTTACTTTGTTAAAAATTGCCTCACCTAGTCTAAGGGTCATTTTTTCTTGATGCACAAGCATGATGAAATTAACATGCTGCCCCATTGTGATCTTCTCAGCTTTGCTAACAAAAACATTTACTCTGCAATTGCCAGGATGGAGGCAAAAAGACCATCTGAGCGTCCTCCATCTGCATGCTTTGCATACGTGAACACTCCTGTCAAAAGTTTCGGGGGGGGGGGGTGTCAAGGATAAAAGTCCACCTCCAGGAGTCATAATGTCTGGGGTGTCAGTATCAGGCACGTAAGCAATCTTTGAACAAAAGGATGTGCAATTCTTTTCATCGACCCTTTTTAGGAATTGTGCAAAACTGTCTTGCCCTGGTAAAATCCACTGTTCTTTGACTGAGTGACTATTCTCCTTAATACAGTTATGAGAAATAACATTAAAGTGTCTAATCCTTCCGTTCTAGAGTATAGACCAAATAAGCATATAAAACAACTTGCAATTTAGCCACTTATTAATATTTATTCCTGAAAAGTGATAGCATACAATTAGAATAATAGTTCACATAAATGAAGCAGAATACTCTTATCACTATCACTTAACTTATCAAAAGATCTGTTGTGCCCGAGTCGCGGGATCCCCCACATAAATCACCCAGAGACCAAGTTCGATGCAAAAGCAAGAGATTGTTTATTTCAAGCTCGAGCTCAGGCCCCCTGGTCCTGGTGCAGCAGGAGAGCAGAGAAGCCCCAATCTCAAAAAGGAGGGAGGTTTTAAGGGTACAGAAAAGAAAAAAGGGGAAGGGGTGTGAGGTGAGGGAGCTAGGGGGCCTGTCTGGAGAGTGTTTGTTATCTCTTGGAGCAGAGATTGTGCAAGGGAGTGGATCATGAGGCAAGGATGGGGACAGGGGATGGAGCAGGTTGCCTAATGCCTTTGGTATGCAGCTGCAAAATGAAGACGGAGGGACAAGATGAAGTTAGTTTTAACAAAACGGAGTTAACTTGGTCCTTACAGACATGCAGTGGTTTGGCCTGGTGCTAAGGGTAAGTTGCCCATATTTCTGAATTTCATTTTGTACTGGACCAGGGGAAGTTTCTTTAACCATCACCTTTTAAAACATTCCTTTAACACTATCCCTTTACCTTAGGTCTTACTAAGTGCTCACATGAAATTTTACTTTTGAATGTCACATTGAACGTTATGGGTTGAATTGTGCTTCCCTCAAAAAATTCTGTTGAAGCCCTAAGTATTCTCAGAGAATCGAATTGTATTTGGAGATGGGGTCTTGAAGGGAGTAACTAAGTTGAAATGAGGTCATAAAGGTGTGCTGTTATTTGATATGACTGATTCTTACTAAAGGGGAAATTAGGACACAGACAAGACAGACAAAAAGACAGCCATGAGAGGATTTACTCAACAAGCAGCCATGGTCCAGCCAAGGAGAGAAGCCTCAGAGAAAATGAACCTGCCAAACTTTGATCTTGGCCTTCCAGCCGCCAGAATTGTCAGAAACTAAATGTATGTTCTTTAAGCAAATTAGTCTGCAGTATTTTGTTATGGCTGCTCTAGAAAACCAATATACTAGAAAAATTACAAAGTTTTCGGTACAGAGAGACAGCGCAGACAAATGCACAGCAGTTGGGGGGCCAAAAACAAGAGTTTTTAAAATCGATTTTCAAGTCAAGTTATTTACTTCCTACTGGTAAATTACAATCATTATGAAATAGAGACATCAAGATTGTGTTGTAAGAATTAATGAGATCACGTTGGTTGAGTGCTCCTTCAGAGATAAATTCCATAATTTACCACCTGAGTGCCTGATTTTAAAAACTGCAATTTTCTTCAATTCACAATGTATAGAGTTAGTGACACCAGCAGCCTTTATTAATCGTCTTTTTTTTTAATCTCTGTACCAACCAATGTTGTTACAGGAGGAAGTGTTGGTTGTTAACAAAGACCAAAAGTGAGGAAAAGGCAGAAAACTATAAATCAAATAAGAAAATGATTCCTATCATTTTTGTTCAATACATGAACCTTATAGTCACATTTCACCATTTTCATTTTTCCATCTACATAACTAAGCATAATGAGAACAAATTTGAGAATACCAAATCAGATTTAAGCTACAGTTCTACTGGGTGGATGTCCCTCTTTGAACTTCAATTTCTGCATTTGCAAAATGCAATGCCAGCTTCTTTCTCATAATTACAACCCGAGTAAGTCAGACCCATGCTCCAATTAAGAAAAAGCAAAACAGCTGGATAAAATGTTTAAAATAATAAAGCATCAAGTAGATAACAGGATACTGAGGACATAATTAGGCCAAAATCTATAACAGGAGACCCCAGAGAAGTAAGGGCAGAACTCAAAGCTGCTTACCTTGAAGTCATCTCTTATTTAGAAAAAATGAGATTGTGGCAAAACTGAGCTGAGCTTTTGGCAGCTTTTTGGAAGGTGAAATGGTAAAGCCCAGCCTCTACCAAAGCTGGAAACTCTGATAAACCATCCTCGGTGCACCAGTCAGCTCAGGCCGCTATTGCAGAACACCAGTCTGAGTGGGATAAACAACAGAAATGCATTTGGCCCAGCTACAGAGGCTAAAAAGTTAAAGGTCAATGTTCTGACAGGGTTTGGTTGCTGGGTGAGGACCTTCTTCCTGGCTGTGGACTACAGTCTTCTTGCTATGTCCTCACTTAGCAGAGAGAGGGAGAAAGCAAGCCCTTTGGTATCTTTTTAATAAAGACACTAATCTCATCAGATTCATGTCTTATCCTTATGACATTTTATAACCTTAATTACCACCTTATTCAAATTACAGTCTCACTGAGGGTTCAGGTTTCAACTTAAGAATTTGGGGGGCTTATAATTCAATGGATAGCATGCAGTCTAACTGGGAATCTCACAGCCTCAGAGTGAGGAGGCCTGGAAGTTACTCAGCTCTCCCAGAGACCTGCAGTGTTCAGGGTGCTCCAGAGAACTCTGGGCCTTGACTTGGGATCAAGAGATTCTTTCAGGCTCCTGGCAGCTCTGTGTGTCTGTCAGTGGAGGTTCAATATGTGTTCCTTCACAATGCAAATGTTCACATCTATAGCACACGTTCATACGTGTCATATTGCATTTATAGGTCTGTTGGTATAACAATAAAGCCCATCCCTTAGGCTTACTATTGTGATTGATGATAATATCGAGGAGTCAGCAATAGTGCCTGGTGATGGGTTCAGTGAGTCTTACTGTCCCTTCCCTTACCTGCATTCATCTCTCAATTTTAAATCATTTCTTCTCTGCTTGGCCTCATCTCCCTTTAACACCCAATCTCCTATCTTTGGTTTGGCTGTCTTGCCATCCCACAATGCCATATCAATAAGAAATAGTAAGGAAGGGGTAGAGTGAGGCCAGGAAACCATCAAACCTACCTAGGACAACTGTTCTAAGATTTCTCTTAAAATACTAAATTTGGTTGATTGGATTAAAGATGGCGGCTGAGTAAAAGCTTCCCTGTAACTGGGCACAGCGAGTCTGGGGAGACAAGACTCCAGGCATCTGGAGGGATATGACTATAATCATCCCTTTGAGGATACAGGGAGCCAGCAAGGGACTTCTGGACCCCAGGAGAAGGACAAAAACAGTGGAAAACTGGCAAGTGGCTGCGTGTGTTCGATCAACGTAATCACGCCTGCAACCGTGAGTACAAGCAGCAGTGAGACTGCAAACTGGAAAGGCCTTACCTGTAAACTGTTTTGGTGTTCTTGGATTTGACACTCAGTTGAGCTGCCTTGGGGAGAGCTTGAGCAGGAGTGTGGAGGACATTGGGCATTGTCTGGGGCCTCAGAATGACCACTAAGCTGGGCGAACTAAGCCATTGTGAAGGAACTGCTCCTGCAAGCTCCTTCCTCAGGGTCCCAGAGCAAGGATCAGGCGGGACAAAGTAACCTAGTGACTGAGCAGCCTAAAGGCGGGGAGTGAGCTGCCTTGCAGCCTTAATCCTTAGGGGCAGAGTGAGGTGGTTCTGGCACACTGGAGCCTTGGGCTGTTGCCCTGGGTAGAGTGCTATGATGTCACAGCTCATAGCAACCTCAAACTCCTAGGCTTGGTGCCACCCAGACCTCCATAAGAGCTGTGCAGCGACCCTGACTGGTGACCTGCACCCACCGGGCCTCCACATTCCCTGACTAGAAACTGCGGGAGCCATACAACCGTGCATCCTCCCTCCTGTGTCCTCCCAGCCTCCACGCTAGCCCGTTCATCTGGCCAGGGACTCTGGTAGCTGCGTGCCCTCAGGAGCCCTCCCTGCCTCTGCACAGAGCCCTTCTCCTGGCCAGAGACTGCTAGAGCCTTGGGCTCTCTGTACCAAACTCACTTGGGCTCTCTATACCAAACTCACTGGGCACTCCCAGAATCGTGCGCACGACCCCCAGCCCTGTTGCTGGATCCAAGTATAGCACACACCGGAACTGCTTCCACAACCAGAACTCCCTAGCTAGAGCAGCCCCAGAGGAACTACACAGGGTCACTCCCTCAAAGATCCAGCAACAATAGAGTGATCCTGCTGGGGTCTAATCTTGGAGAGACACCTCCCCAACTCTGAGGACAGC
>CAUYPK010026043.1:0-10481 GCA_963574355.1 Loris lydekkerianus | reverse complement strand
AGGGGAGGGGAGGGACAAGGAAGGGTTGGGAGTGGATGGGAGAGATGGATGCCCAGCTGCAATGAGAGCTGAGAGGGAAGATTTGAGTCTTCAAGGCAGCTGGGAGGTAGGAGTCAGAGGAAAAGAGGCAACTTGAAGGTGGTTTGTTTCTTATAATGGCTTTGGCCATTCATGGTTTATTCTGGTTCATTATGCAATGAAGAACTATTTTTTCAAGTCCTTCTAAGTATGACATTGGTGCTTTGATGGGGATTGCATTAAATCTGTAGATCACTTTGGGTAGTCTGAATATGTTAACAATGTTGATTCTTCCCAGTTGTGGGCATGGTATGTTTTTCCATTTGTTAATGTCTTCAGTTATTTGTCTCAGCATTTTCATACTTCTCTTTGTAGAGGTCATTCACATTCTTTGTTAGGTGTATCTCAAGGTATTTCATTTTCTTTGAAGCTACTGTGAAGGGAATTGTGACTTTGATTTGATTCTCAGCTTGACTGTTTTAGGCATATATGAAGGCTACTGATTTGTGGACATTGATTTTATATCATGAGACATCATTTTAACTCTTAATAACTTCCAGGAATCTCATGGGTGAGTCCCTGGGGTTTTCTACATATAAGATAATTTCATCAGCAAAGAGTGAAAATTTGATCTCCTCTGTTCCCATTTGGATACCTTGTATTTCCCTCTCTTACCTTATTGCATTGATTTGTACTTCCAGCACTATGTTGCGTAGTAATGGCAATAGTGTGCATCCCTGTTTGGTTCCAGTTCTAACTGGAAATGCCTTCAGTTTTACTCCAAAAGATTTCATGAAGAAGACTCCATTGGCTATTTCAGCAATACCAAAAATAAATTGATCGGACTCAATAAGGCTAAAAAGCTTCTGCACAGCTGAAGGCACAACAACTAAAGCAAACAGAAAACCCTCAGAATGGGACATGATACTGACATGTTACAAATCTGACAAAGACCTAATAGTCAAAATCTACAGATAATGCAAACTAATCAACAAGAAAAGAGCAAGCAAACCCATTTATCACTCATAAATACATAAACAGAACTTTCTCCCAAGAAGCCAGATGAATGGCTAACAAATATATGAAAAATGCTCATAATCCCTATTCATCAGAAAAAATTCAAATCAAAATCACATTGAGATAGCACCTAACCCAAGCCAAGAATAGCCCACATAACAAAGCTACAGATACTTGCATGGGTGCAGAGAGAAGGAAACACATAGACACTGTTGGTGAGATTGCAAACTAATACAGCCCTCTTGGAAAGAAGATGGGAAATCCTCATAGCACTAAAAATAGACCTTCCAAAGACCAAAAACCACTTTATAACAAAGACATTTGCACCAGATTGTTCATTGCAGCTCAATTTATAATATCCAAGTCATGGAAGAAGCCCAAGTGCCCGTCGACCCATGACTGGATTAATAAATTGTGGTATATGCATACCATGGAATATCATGCAGCTTTAAAAAAGATGAAGACTTTACCTCTTTTATGTTTATATGTGTGGAGCTGGAACATATCCTACTTAGTAAAGTATCTCAAGACTGGAGGAAAAAGTATCCAATGTACCCAATACTATTATGAAACCAATTTACAAGCGCTCATGCATTCATATGAAGAATAGATCACAACTATGGTCCAGGATGAAGGAGGAAGGGGGAAATGAGGGGACAGGGCAGGTCAGATGGAGGGAGGGTGAATGGTGGGATCACACCTATGGTGCATATTGCAAGGGTACATGTCAGTAAGTAATTTATACTCTATTAAGTATAGAGTATAAAAGTCTTAATACAATAATGAATGGTGGGATCACACCTATGGTGCATATTGCAAGGGTACATGTCAGCAGTAATTTATACTCTATTAAGTATAGAGTATAAATGTCTTAATACAATAATTAAGTAAATGAGGCAAGGGGTATATTAACCAGTACAATGTAAGCATTCCAAATTGTATATGAAATCAGCACATTGTACCCCATAAATACATTAATATAACTATACACAATCTACCTCTTTATGATTTAATAAAAATAGACCTTCTGTTTGATCCTGTTGTGTCATTACTAGGTATTTACCAGAAGAAAACAGTCATTTTACCATAATGACATTGCACTAGAATATTTATTGCAGCTAAATTCTGAATCACCAAGACGTGAAAACAACCCAAATGCCCATCATCCCATGAACAGATAAAAAAAAACAAACCTGTGGTATATATATAGCATGAAATACTATTCACCCATAAAGAAACATGTAGACTTCACATCTCTATTTACCTGGAAGGATTTGGAGAAGCATGAATGAAAGAAATTGAAAAACATCTAATAAATGATGGAAAACACTGTGGTTTTGGATTAGAAAACTCAGTTCAAAAAATATTTAATTTTTCAAGATTGATATACCTGTGCAATCGAACTGCAATTAGTATTCCACTTGGCAATATTGCTGGGGGCAGTGTGTTTATGAAGCAGGTTCTTATATGTATACAGGAATGTAAATAACAAGTATAGCCTCTTTTAACAAAAGAGAAAGAATAGGGTAATTATAAGAAATGGTCAGTTTCTTGTCAATTTAATGCTGGAAATTTGGGGATATTTGATCTAAAAATATTTTATTGCTGAGCATGGAGAGTCATTAGATTTGAGAATCAGTGTTTGATATTAGTCAAGACTTTTTGAAAGAGCATGGATTCATATGCTCAGTTGAGGATGATGATTTAAATATTTAATGTTTAACATGAAGTTCAGATTAAGTCGTCTTGAAATATGCTTTAGTCATTAGAATGGTATTGTTCTAATTCACCCAGTCATTCTGATACCTTGAACATTGCATTGTGAGTAAGAAACAATGTTTTGGAATAAGGCACAAGCCCATAACTGTCCCTGAGTGGCTTTGGGGATATCAAAGAAATATTCAGTTAACAATAGCTAAAACTTCCTTGTTAAAAATGTGGCATTATGTAATTTGCAGAAATAATATTTTTCAGTAAATATTTTAAAATTACCAATGTAAATAAAAATAACACAATTAATATACATTATTCCCCTTTATGAAGTAATGTTTTTTATTATTGTTGTTATTAAGAAAAGTTGTTGAAAGGGTAAAAAATATATGGTGCTTTGAGTGGATAAAGGTTAAGTGTGGTCACTATATAAAATTTCTATGACAATTTCTAAGAGTTTCTACATCAGGAATTCATGTAGTTTCACTAGAGAAAAGTTCTATATTTCTCCTTTATGTTCTAACTAAGTATAAAATTAAATTCTATATAAGTGTATTTGTAGTAAAATATAATTTATGCCATCTGTTTACAATTTCTCCCTCCCTCTCCCTTCTCTCTGTTTTTATACTTTCTGGTGTAGAGTACCTCAGTCACTTTTAGTCTATATTTCTTCTCCTGGATATTGTGGATAATAAGACATATTATATGAGATAATTAGAGGAACAAACCAGATTACAGACATGGTGAAATATTATCCTTTAGGAAGATGGATCAGAATAAAAGAAGAGATATTCTAAAATGCTGAGAGTTTTCTGATTTCAGAAATAGCAAGAAGAAAAATACAAGGACTATCTTCATCACCCATAAAACCCAGAGAAAACGTGAATAAAAAAATACATTTAGATTTTTTGCTATATCATTGGTAAAAGTGGCAGAACAAAAGTATGTTCCATTCACACTGAGATTGAGGAATAAGATTTATCCCTGATACATATTTAGGCACCTAGTACTTGCTCTGTGAAGAAATAAGACACATAATATTTATGCCTATGCTAATCTATTTTATCACAAATGACCCTTCACAAAATAAATTGGCAGAATCTTAAATATTACGAAAAAATGTTACACTGCACATAAGATTTTATATCTTATATTATCTTCATTAGTCTTTTGAAAGCTATTTGTAAAATGTTATATTTTGAATGCTTAAAGTTTTTGCTGAAAAAAAGAATGTCTCAGGTATAAAATGCTAAGTTGCACAATGAGAGTGAAGAAATACAGTTTTTCAGAAAAGGAAAACACTTATTTTATTTACTTTTATTTATTTTTTGAGACAGAGTCTCACTGTGTCACCCTGTGTAAAGCACTGTGACATCACAGTTCACAGCAACCTCAAACTCTTGGGCTTAAGCAATTCTCTTGCCTCAACCTCCTGAGTAGCTGGGACAACAGGTGCCCGCCACAACATTCAGCTATTTTTTTGGTTGTAGTTATCATTGTCGTTTGGCAGGCCTGGGCTGGGTTCGGTTCGCACCTGCCAGCCCTGGTGTATGTGGCTGGTGCCCTAGCGGCAGAGCTACAGCCATTGGGCCAGAAAACGAAAACACTTCTAAAGTCTCCCAATAAAAGAGGCTGCACCTAAAGCATTAAGTATTATAAATTCCAAAGAATGGATGTCACTTCAAAAAGAAAAATAAAATTTGAGTGGGAAGATTCTATGTTGTCCTCTGACACACATCACTGATTTTTTCAGAAAAACATCTGAATTGACAACAGAAAAGAGCTTTTTCTTTTCCTGGTAGGTCTTGATGTGCACTGAATACTGTACTTGGTGAGCAAGATAACGGTTTATATGAAAAAAAACCTAAATACATAGACAAAATTTAAACTGGTAAAATATACATTTTACTAAGAACATTAATGTCATTCTACTTTAAGAATAAAATAGTTTGAACTCTTCCTCAACACTGAGTTACCTCATAAATTTGAAATGAAAAAATATGATTTGAAAATTGATTAAAAGAACAATTATGAAAACAAAATAACTAATGCCAAATTGTAAAAATTGGTATGTGTCATGCATCTAAGAAATTCAGCATTTTAGGCTGAGTCTTGATTTTTAGGCACATAAAACAAGACATGTACGTTTTAGCATGATGAACAGAATACAATATTTGTACAATAAAGGGGATTTTTTAATTTTTCTAAATGTTACCAGATATTCATGCAGAAGCTCAAGAGCCATTTAATGTTGTCAGCTTATTGCAATCTAATATGTCAATTTAGGATTTCCTCTATGACTTAGACACTAACGTAAAACTACTTACCACAGACTAAATTTACCATGGGCATCTGCTACCATGGGCATCTGCTAAATTTACATGGGCTGGCATTCACCAATCTGAAAATCATACTTTACACTAATCACATTGTAAACACAGTGATTGTATTATCATCAAACTGCAGTCTGCTTCACTGCTGTATTAATAACACTTTCTATCATGAGGATGCCATTTTGGATATCAGAATCAAGTGTGAGATGCCTTTGAATTTTTAAGGGCAATTAACGGATTTTTGGCAAAGATTTGTGGTAACAAAGGAATGTATTTCCTGTGTTTAAACATTCCATTGTTTAAACATGATATGATAACGAGCATGACTTTTCTGTATTCCAAGCTGTGAAATCTCACTGTGTGTGAAGTATATTTTTCCTTATTACATTGGAAAATGGAGGGTCATAAATTGTACCTAAAATATAATGAAAGTTCTCAGGATTTTCAAATACCATTTTTTAACTAAATACTTATATCTTGCAGATGAAACTATCATAAAAGTTTCTGGCTTTCTATTAAACTTAGAAAATCCAGAGACTGCTATACCCTTTTTAAAAGACAAATTGGCAAAAAACCTATGACAAGTCTGTATAAATTTGAAGTGGTTGAAATGATTTTAACATATATCATTTGGTGTTACTTCTATGTTTTATAATTTCTTTTGTACATTTATCCCCATCCCTTGAAATAATAAACCTAGAATTTAATAAATGTATATTAAGAATGTATTAAGCTACCTAATACTAAAAGGAAAAAATGAATTTTATGTAAAAATGTGTTTATCCAGAGACTTCTCTTTCAAAAATAACTTCTTCATTGACATGTAATTCATATAATAAAATCTATGCTTTGTTAAAGTTCAAAATTTAGTTATTTTTAATATATTTTGAGAAATATGATTGCTATTTCAACTCAGAATACTCTCATCAGCATATTTTATAAAAGAGAAAAATTCCCAGATTTTCAAAGTTCATGCATGTTGTAGCAAATACCGGTGTGTCATTCATTTTTATTCTTGAATAATATCTTAAAAAAAAAAATTTATAGTATCTTATTGTATACACATAACAATTTATTTTTAATCCACTATGGGTTGTTCCCATATTTGAGCTATTACTGAATAGTGCTACTATAAACAGTCACATACCAGCCTTGTTTGGACCCTTGTTTTTAATTATTTTGTATATATATACTCATGAGTGGAATCACTGGATCATATGGTAACTCTGTTTACCTTTTCGAGTATCAAACTCTTTTCCAAAGTGACTGCAGCATTTTATATATATAAACAATGTACAAGGATTTTAATGCGCAAGGATTCTCATCTCTCCACATCTGTGTCAGCATTTAACTATTGCCTGTCTTTTATATTTAATCACCTACTGAGTGTGAAATAGTCTAATTGTAGTTTTGATTAGATTTTTGATGATTAATGATGATGAATATTTTTTATGTGATTACAGCCCGTTTTAATCTTTTGCATAGATAATCAAAAATAACTTGCCCATATTTAAATTGATTTATCTGTATTTTTATTTTTGAGTTGTAAGTATTCTTTATATACTCTAGATGCAAGTCCCTAATCATATATTTAATTTGAAAATATTTTCTCACATTCTGTGAGCTGTCTTTTCACTTTCATTATGAGGTTTTATAGCACAAATATTTTTAACTCTGCTGAAGACCAAATTACAACTTTTACTTCTTTCTTTGTGCTTTTGAAATCATAAAAAGGAAGTCATTGTATAAGCCAAAGTCGAGGATATTTATTACCATTTTCTTCTAAGAGTTTTGTGGGTTTAATCTAATATTTAGGTATGTGATACATTTAACATTAATTTTTATTTATGATTTGTGGTAGTAATCAAGCTTCGTATTAGGTGTGTGGATTATCCAGTTGTCCCATTATCATTTCTGAAAAGATTATTTTTTCTTCTCCTTTGTGATGCTCTGTCACCCTGTTGAAAATCAATAGAACATGAACGTAATGGTTTACTGCTGAACTGGTATGTTTCCTCTGTTACTGACATGAGGACAGTCCTCTGTTATTCACATGAGGACAGTCCTCTGGACTGTTCTAACATGCCTATTAAGTCTAATTGGTTTATAATATTTTTCATGTCATATATTTCCTTGTTCATTTTTGCATGGTTGTTCCATTCATCATTGACAGGTAATATTGAACTCAACTCTTCTAGTTGAATTGTATATTTTTCCTTTCATTTATGTCACTTTTTTTTTTTTTTTCACATCTGATTTTGTCATAGCCACTTACTACATTTAACAAAGCACTTTTTTTTTTTTTTTTCAACTTATTTGTGTCTGAATCTAAATAATGTCTCTTGTGGTCAGCACATATTTAGCATTCATTCTGCCCATTTTTGACTTTTGAATGAAATATTGGAGTATTTAATTCACCTTTGTTTAATTTAAGTACTGATTAGTGAGCATTTCTATGCTATTTTGATGTTTGTTTTTTATAAGCCTTACTTCATTTTGTTCCTCTAGGCCAACCATTACTATTTTGTTTTGTGTAGAGGACTGCCAAGAGCCAGGTGACCTCTGAGCAAGATGATTTGCAGCTGGGGGGTGGATCCTTGGGCAATTTGTTCACAGGTGCTCCTTGCAGAGAAAGAGCCCAGCCTATGGGGATCCTTAGGCATGTAGTCATTGTCTAATATTCCCCTCACCTGCCATGTACTGTCTCAATAAAAGGCTACTGTGGAGGTTGCTTGGGGCTACCCTGCAATCAAGATTAGCCCACTTCCTGCAAACTTGTACTTCTAATCCGTGTCATGCCTGGTTCCTTCCTGTGGTGATCAAGTTCAGTGCCACAGGGACCTTAGAGGCTGTGGCAGTTTTGTATTAAATATGTGTGTGTGTGTGTGTGTGTGTGTGTACTAAGCCATTTTAGTTTCTTTATTGTTAATTTACTCTGTATTTGGGGATAATTTCCCAGTGCTTATTCTGCAGTTTATAATTGACATAATCAACTTAAAATAATTTTATTAAATTAATACCAATTTATCTTTAGTGACATATAAAAACTCTACTTCAAGATAGGTCCTTTTTTTAACCCTCTCTTCTGCTATTATTGTCATATAAATGACTTCTTTGTAAGTTATAAGATCATCAATACAGTTTTTAAATTATCACTTTATGCAGGTGCTCCTAAAATCAAATAGAACATGAAAAAGCTAAAGATATATTTATACTTTTTATTCATCTGGAAATTTCTTAAAATATCCTTTATTTTTTAAAATAGATTTACTGGACACAGACTTTTGCTCTCAACACTTTGAATGTGTCATACCACTGCCTTTGCCCTCTATGGTTTCTATAGAAAAGTCATATGTTAATCTTATTGAAAATCCTTTGTGTGTGATGAATTGCTTTTCTCTTACTGCTTTTGAGTTTCTCTCGCTGTTCTAGGCTTTTGACAATGTGACTATGATTTGTGTAGGTATTTGTCTCATTGAGTTTATCCTACTTGGATGTGTACGTTAAAGAGTTTTATAAAATTCAGGGAGTTATTTTTACCCATTATTTCTTAATTTTTTTTTCCCCATCTCACTCTGTAGCCTTTCTGAGATTCCTATTATGGTTTATGTTAATACACTTTATTATATATCACAAATCTCTAGGTTCTGTTCATTCTTTTTTTCCTTCTGGTCTTCACACTGAATAATTTCAGTTGACTTATCTGTAAGTAGGTCAGTTATTTGTTCTGCCTAATTGTTTTCTCTGCCATCGCAAATATTCTGTTCAACTACGCTAGTAAATTTTTTATTTCAGTTGTAACACTGTCAACACCAGAATTTCTTTGTAGTTCTTTTTAAAATTTCTAACACTTTATTATTGTTGCTATGTAGTGAGAAAGCATTCTCATACTTTAATCATTTAGATATCATTACCTGTTGTTCTTTGAGCATATTTTTAATAAACTATTTAAAGCCTCCTTTGTTTAGTAAGTCCAATATCTTGGATTCCTCAGATGTAGTTTCTATTGTCTACATTTTTTCCTATAGGGCATACTTTTCTGTTTTTGTTAATATCTTATAGTTTTAGTTGAAAAGTGGATAGAATCACTTGACAAAAGAATATTATGTGTTTTCTCTGGAAATCAATCTCCTTTTCCTCAAAGGTTCATTGTACTTGTTTCTTGTAGTGTTTGCTGTTTGTCTAGTTTAATTGTTAAACTTACCATTCCCTATTGCACATGGTCAGTGACATATACTTTTATTATACTTGGATAATGATTGGATGAAAATGTATCTAAATGCTTTGAAGAAATAAATCATAGACATATTGCTGAAGAATTTTGTTTGTGTGCTGGGATATATATGAAATGCTGCAGCAATTAGAGAAAACTCTGCCTTAGCCTTGATGTACTGCTTGTAGAGGACCATAGTGAGAGATTTGGTTTTCTTAGGTATTTCCTGGGGACATACACAGCTCTGCACATATGTGAAATTTCTTGGGTTAAGACTATGTCAAAGATTTTTAAAGTCACTTATGACTATTCATTTCCCATATTAGATGTCCTTTAGCTAGTCTTTAATTTGCTCCAACTGGTGTCACTGCCTCAGGCAGTCATTATGTTAAACAATTGCTGCTTGAGAAATAGGATTTCCAAGACAGGCACTATCCATGAGCAACTTTGAGTCATTTCAAACAGTGACAAATCTGGTAAATGAGACTTTCCAAGGACCTATCAAATAAACTAAATAGTAATAATTCTATGGTTAAAGGGCATTTAGAAGAGGCAAAAGTTGGCCTTCCTCTTTCAGTGTCTGTTAAGTTATGAGCCTACAAGTTGTCAATGTTACTATAGATCTAGGAAGTCACAAGGGGAATAGAGCAAGTAAATTCATCACAAAATTCATTGTTCTTAATGTGATTCAACCACACTTTTTCAATAAAGACTCTTCAGATTATTGCAAGTCTTTGATTAAACTTCATAGTTTTGAAAAACTTTTTTTTAATTTTTTTTATTAAATCATAGCTGTGTACATTAATGCGATCATGGGGCACCATACACTAGTTTCATAGACCATTTGACACATTTTCATCACACTGGTTAACATAGCCTTCCTGGCATTTTCTTAGTTATTGTGCTAAGACATTTACATTCCACATTTGCTAAGTTTCACATATACCCTTGTAAGATGCACCACAGGTGTAGTTCCACCAATCCCCCTCCCTCTGCCCACCTCCCTCCCCCCTCCCCTCCCTTTCCCCCTTCCCCCTATTTTTAGGTTGTAACTGGGTTATAGCTTTCATGTGAAAGCCATAAATTAGTTTCATAGTAGGGCTGAGTACATTGGATACTTTTTCTTCCATTCTTGAGATACTTTACTAAGGAGAATATGTTCCAGCTCCATCCATGTAAACATGAAAGAG
>CAUYPK010026042.1:0-68184 GCA_963574355.1 Loris lydekkerianus | reverse complement strand
CCGTTAATCTGCACCTGAGGTGAGACAGCCTTTCCGTTAATCTGCACCTGAGGTGAGACAGCCTTTCCGTTAATCTGCACCTGAGGTGAGACAGCCTTTCCGTTAATCTGCACCTGAGGTGAGACAGCCTTTCCGTTAACCTGCACCTGAGGTGAGACAGCCTTTCCGTTAACCTGCACCTGAGGTGAGACAGCCTTTCCGTTAATCTGCACCTGAGGTGAGATAGCCTTTCCGTTAACCTGCACCTGAGGTGAGACAGCCTTTCCGCTAATCTGCACCTGAGGTGAGACAGCCTTTCCGCTAATCTGCACCTGAGGTGAGACAGCCTTTCCGTTAATCTGCACCTGAGGTGAGACAGCCTTTCCGTTAATCTGCACCTGCGGTGAGATAGCCTTTCCGTTAATCTGCTATCCATCATTTTGGATCCTGAGTTATTAAAAGAAGTTTGCACCTTAGCCTCACAAAGTGCTAGAATTACAGAAGTGAGCTACCATACCCAGTCATCATTAATTTTTTTAATATTTTGTTTCAGTTAAAAAAAAGCATTTAAGAAAAATAAAATAAAAAATGTTTGAAGTTGGGTGGCACCTGTGGCTCAAAGGAGTAGGGCGCCGGCCCCATATGCCAGGCGGTTCAAGCCCAGCCCTGGCCAAAAACTGCAAAAAAAAAAAAAAAAAAAGTTTGAGGTCTATAACGTGGTCAAAGGCGGGAGTATGGCCAGTGCTTCTTTGTTTTAGTTGGGGCTAGGATTTCCTGTCACGCCTCTCAATCCTTTTGCAGAAGCTGGCGTCTGACCCTCGGTGTAAAGGAATGCCCCTGTCCAGCTTCCTGCTGAAGCCCATGCAGAGGATCACCCGCTACCCCCTGCTCATCAGAAGTGTGAGTGCACAGGCTGGGGCAGCTGGAAGCCACCTAGAAGCAGGACCCGCTGAGGGTCACAGAGGCTGGATACTCGGGGAGCCTCCAAGTTTGCTGACCACCCCTGCACGTGGTGTGGCATACAGAGGTGACCCCACTGCCTATGGGCTGGGCATCTGTGCGTGCTCACGAGTGTGTATGCACAGTAACATACCCAGACGGTCCAAAGGGCCAAATCCTGGACGTGGGCAACTAAGATCGGCATCTCATCACTTGGGTTACCTATCAACACCTTCTAGAAATTCAGAGTTTCAAGCATGTTTGTCTAGGCAGGATAAGAGCCCCTCTGGGTCTCCAGTTGTGGCGCCCTGAGAGAGAGGGCAGATCCACCCTGGGCATAACCTCAGGCTCCCATCTTCCTCCTAAGATCTACATTCAGTTGCCTTTACCTACATGCCTTAGGAGTCTCCAACTCAACCTGTCCTAAACAGAGTTCTTCTTCTTTTTTTTCCTCTCTTATTTTTTTTTTATTAAATCATAGCTGTGTACATTAATGCAATCGTGGGGTACAATGTGCTGGTTTTATATACAATTTGAAATATTTTCATCAAGCAGGTCTACATAGAGTTCTTTATCATCTGCTTGCTATATCTTCAGCTTGTGACTACACATGCCTTCTAAAATCCCTTCTATTTTTATTTTTGATATGAGCAATGTGGGCCTCTTGAGTCAATAAGACTTATAAGGAGAAGCCAGATTTGACAATGGGTTATTCCACAACTTATCTTTGATACACGGTAGCTTACAAAGGAAAACAGCAGGAATAATATGACTATTGCTTTTATTGAGTATCCCTTGACCTTTGGCCTGTGAACTCATCAGAGATCTCATATCGCAGATGCCTCTCCCAGCCTGGCCTAGTATACAGTTCCACAGTCCCTTCACTGAAATATTTTGGGCCATGTATATCTCAGAGTTCAGAATGTAATTCATGGCTCAGCGCCTGTAGTTCAAGCGGCTAAAGCGCCAGACACATACACCAGAGCTGGCGGGTTCGAATCCAGCCCTGGCCTGCCAAACAACGACAGCTACAGCCAAAACACAGCCAGGCGTTGTGGCGGGCGCCTGTAGTCTCAGCTACTTGGGAGGCGGAGGCAGGAGGATCGCTTAAGCCCAGGAGTTGGAGGTTGCTGTGAGCTGCGATGTCACATCACTCTACACAGGGCGATAGCTTGAGGCTTTGTCTCAAAAAAAAATTCAAATGCCACATGTTATGTTACACCCCATCTAAGCTGGAGGAAATGACTTACATCCAAACACCTACGGTGAAATACACAGATACCACTGGAAGTAGAATAAGTAAATACATCTTGTCCACTCAGGGTCACTTTCTCCCTGAATACAAACTTCAGGCTTTCAGACTGTTCTGTACATTAGAACTGTAAACAAAGGACTGTGGACTCAGCCACCTGGACTGTGAGAACCCAGATAGAGTCGTGAGGGAAGGCCGCTGATTGTTGGAGCGACAACGCAGAGTTGTGTTCTGGCCTCTATTCATTTACATTTGTAGCAAAAGTAATTTGAAATCACTTCAGAATAAACTGAATGCGTTTTTTTCTACATGCTGACATGATTTTACTGTATTTTCTTCCTGTGGCAGGGAAGTCATTACTTTCATCAGATTTTTGAAAATGCATTCAGTGACTTTAAAAACGTTATGAACCATTGCTTTGAGCAAGTTAACACTTATAAATTTGCAGCCAATTTATAGTGGAGGCCTCACTCTAAAGGTACATGGCTTAAACTGAGGGGTGGGGTGGGGTGGGAGGGAGGTACCCTTTAACACAGGCCTTTTGCCAAAACCCAGTCAGAAAGTAACCAGAGACCCTTAAATTTCAGAGATGATCTATTTAGCACTTGTCACACTCTTGTGACTAAGTTACCTTTCCCTGTCTCCCCAAGAACTGGAAGCACCATGGTCTTCTCAAGGGCAAAAACTACTACCTTGTTCACCGTTGTATTTACAGCGCCTACCATAGCGTCAAGCACATACAAGCAGTCAAAATGGCTAGACAAGCCGTCAAGTGAATGGCTGGGTAGGTGAGTGAAACAGTACATCCCACATGAAGCAGCCCTTTCTTTTCCAGATTCTGGAGAACACCCCGGAGAATCACATAGACCATTCCTCCCTAAAGCTGGCCCTCGAACGGGCAGAGGAGCTTTGCTCTCAAGTTAATGAGGGAGTTCGAGAAAAGGAAAATTCAGACCGACTGGAGTGGATTCAGGCACACGTCCAGTGCGAAGGTCTCGCGGAGGTGAGGCCCACGCTGTTTAGCTGGGTGCCATTAGGGGTTTCTGGGTGGGGAGCCAGCTCTAAGCCTTGCCCTAGTGTGGACTCACCAGCCTGCCCTTCAGAGACACTCCTCCTTTGATTGTCATCTTCCTTTCTTACAGAGGTTAGTTTTTGTTTTGAGTTCTTTGAATTCTCCTAGTAGAATCAGTATTCTGTGGGTACCAGTAACAGTTTTCCTTGAGCCACTTTAAACTCTGAAGAGTAATAAATGCACAAAGCTTTTGTGTGAAGGTGAATGATTGTAGCCACATTCCCAGGTAGAAAATTCTACGACAGTGCTGGCAGGCCCAGGGTGTTGCCTTCTTGGGGATGCTGCGATGATTTCTGCTGGGACTTAAAAAGATGACATCTTCTTTCTCCTTAAGCAACTTATTTTCAACTCCCTTACCAATTGCCTGGGGCCCCGGAAGCTTTTGCACAGTGGGAAATTATACAAGATGAAGAGTAACAAGGAACTACATGGATTCCTCTTCAATGACTTCCTGCTTCTTACCTACATGGTCAAGCAGTTTGCCGTTTCCTCTGGCTCTGAGAAACTTTTCAGCTCTAAGTCCAACACTCAATTCAAAATGTATAAAACGGTGAGTGTCTCATGCCTGGCAGTGGCGTCAGGGCCTGACAAGGTTGTGCCTTTACCTTACAGACCTCCTTCCTGCTGAGCCCGAGCTGTGCTTGGGGGACTTTCTTCACCTGTGTCCACATGGCTTCCTCTGCCCGCTCCCAAGGGAAGGGGTCCCAGTGTAGCTGGACCCTCACTGCCCACTGATAGCTAGCAGCCAGATGCCAGCCTTGAATTCTGGCTTCTGACTGGCAGACGCAACACCTGGTCCTGTCTCTGTCCACCGTGGTGTCAGATCTCCGTGTGATGGAGGCTGAAGCACCAGCAGGTGTCGGGTCCTGTCTCTGTCCATCCTGGTATCAGACCTCCCTGTGACGGAGGCTGAAGCACCAACAGGTGTCGGTGGGCAGAGGAGAGAGCCTCTGCCCCAGCAGTCAGCACCAAGGCTCCGGTTCCTGGTCCCATAACACCTAATCTGCCTCAACATTTACTTTTACAAAGTAGAGGCTGTCTCATTGTTTTCTGTGTAAAAGACCTTAGACACTAGACCCCTTTCTAATTCTCAACAAGGCTCATCAGCACAGACAGAACTCTCTCTGGACGTGTGGGTGGAGTGTTGTGACCCCTCTCACAGCCTGTATTTTGGCCCTAATTCTTTCAGCCCATTTTCCTGAATGAAGTCTTGGTGAAACTGCCCACAGACCCTTCCAGCGATGAGCCTGTCTTCCACATTTCCCACATTGATCGGGTCTACACCCTCCGAACAGACAACATTAATGAGAGGTCAGTCCTGACCATGTGTGACCTGCCTTGGACTCTGGGAGGCAACCTGGATGTCTCCCTCTGCCAAAAACCTGTCTCCATCCATGCTGAAGCCCTACTGATTCTATATCCTCAACCTGTCGTAACACATGCCCTCCGCTCCAGTCCCACCTCCTCTAACACGCTGCCACATGCCTCAGTTCCTACTAAAATCCCTCCAGGGGTCGCCGTCAGGTGACTGTCCACTTGCTTCGCAGCTCAGCCCATTCCTCCACCCACGACCTCTGCCCGCCCGTGGACCTCAGTGAGGAGTACCTTCTGCCCCTCTCCTGGTCAGACACGCTTCCTCCAGCTGTGGCTCCAAACGCGCTTGGGCCGGGGCAGGCCCCGGCGGAGCTGCTGCTCCTTTGTGCCCACACTTGTCTGGTAGAAGCCTCCTTCTGACCTGGTGTCCAGGTAGTGAATCTCATCTTCTGACTCTGGTCCCAGCACCTGGCAAGTGCCTGGTGCTCTGTGAGTGGGCAAGAACTGTTGGAAATTCTCAGCTCCATCCTCATTCAGCAGACTGGTCTTTGGGTTGCACTAAAGTCAGGTCTGTGATTGGCGACTTGTTAAAGCCGAGGCTAGTGAAAGAGGACTCGTAAGAGAGGACTGATTCAGAGCTCTATGGAAGCCACCAACCGCTGCCTTTGCTTCTCCCGCAGGACAGCCTGGGTCCAAAAGATCAAGGCAGCGTCTGAGCAGTACATTGACACAGAAAAGAAGAAACGAGAGCGGGCTTATCAAGGTACTCAGTGGTGGAGAGTTGGAACCAGCCATCAGGGGGCCCTGGGGACACCTGCCGTGGGCTTGTGTAATGGGGCTGTGCCGGAGAGACCAGCCAGACCTGCCTCAGGCCAGACTCCCTGAGCCCCTGCCCGTACAGACTGGGGTCTTAGGGTCATTAGGGCCAGCTGCATTGCCCTCCCTCTGCAACAGTCTCTTGTCCCTCAGCCTCCGCTGTTCACCTCCACTCCTTTCTCTCTCTGACTCACTCCCCTCCACCTGGTCCACTTTGCAGGCGAATGCACTCTGGTCCGAATGCACTCTGGTCCGTCTCATCTGCCCTCCTGCTTAGCCAGCTGGCCTGGGCCTAACTTCCCTATACCCCGGCTCCTCCACTGCTCCCCCTCCTCCTTCACTTCCACTGCTCCTCCTCCTCCCCCTCCTCCTCCTGCTCCCACCCATGCCCTAATCAGTGGCTTGGTTCACATTCTTTGCCCAAGTTCCCTGTGCCCCTTGGCAGATAATAGAAAGCTCCTCCTTCCCTCTGGGCTCTGTCATCTCCTGGTAGTGTTTCTTCATGTCGCTTCCCAGCGTTGCTTCTGCCCTGAGCACTCTCTCCCCGTGTCTGTCAGCCCCCTCCCTTGGGGACCCCCCTATGGCAGCACCCCTTTCCAGACTACTTGCCCTGGCCCCGCTGCTCCCAAGCCTCCCAGGGGCATCACACATTGCCATTTCCAATGGGATCACTCGCCTCCTTCTTGTAGGGTTGTCTTCCCAAGAATCTCTGGGGATGGCACCATGGGCTGAAAACATGCCCTCTGGCCCCTCCCCCAACCCCTCATCTGGTCCTGCACCTTCTCCTTCACCATCTCTTCCATCTGCCTGGTCCTGTCCTCGCCCAGTGCCACCGACCCCCCATCTCCCATGCAAGCTACAGCACGAGGCTCCCTATCCTTTCTTCCATCATCCTCTTCATTTCTGGAGTATTCTTTATCTAGAGCTACTCTTAGCATTATCTCTCCTTGCTTAAATATCTTCCCTCTTCCCTGACAAATTACGGACAAATTTCCTACCCCCGACTCAGGGCCCGTCCTCAGTAATACCTGTCACTAGCCCATTTCCCATTGCCTCCCTGTGCCCAGCCCATGCCCCTGCCAGGCCTTCCGAGTTCTTACTGTACCTCACATGTCAACATGCTTCCCATTCCTCAGCACCCAAGTCAAACACTGCCCCTGCATGGTGCCGTCCCTAAGCCCCTACCTAACCAGTGTGACTTCTGCCCAGAGCCCCCACTGTACCTGAGTCTGGGGTTGCACTGTGGACTTCAGTCTGCTATTGATTCTGCTTAAGTCCCTAGAGCCCCATCTTTTCTCACTTAGTGGTCATAAGCTTCCTGTGCAACTCCATACCCTGCAGGGCCCACGCGTGGTTTATGCCCCGTGGAGCTCCAGGTTTATTGCTGTGACTGTGTCCTCTCTGTTCACGGATGGCTCGTTCCCCTGCTCAGTGCTGCTGCCTGCGTCTTCGTAAAGCACTCCTCCGTCCCACACGGCCTCTGTCTGGAACTGTGGCGGCTCTCGTGTTCCCCCCAGCTTCCACGTGCATGCTGCTGGGCCCTCGCCTCCCTGCCCCACATGCCGCTGGGCCCTCGCCTCCCTGCCCCACTTCCAGCTGCTCCCAGAACTGCCTAAGCCCCTCACCCCGTGAGGCTTGTGCTCTGAGCCCCTCTCACCTCCACCTGCAGCCTTGCCTGTCCCCTTCACGTGGCTTTCCTTCCCGTCCGGGCTGCCGTTTAGGCCCTGGCTGCTGTGGTTGCAGCTCTTCACATGTTTTCTTTATTTAGGTTTCCCTTAGTTTGTTATATGCTCCTGAAAGGTATGTGTAAATCAGCTTTTGCTAATTGAATGTTATTTTAATGGTACTTTAAAAGTTGCTATTAAAAAAATCAATGATTGGATAAAATATATAATGATCTCTTAGTTGGCCAAAGATATGAATCAAAGTTTCTCTGAATTTTGCTTACCATCAGTAACTGTGTATGTTGTTATGCATTGTCCATGTGATCAATTCTTCAGACATTTATCAGTCACTTACTTTGTGGCAGGCTCTGTGCTGGGTTTAATGAGTCTGAGGAAGATGAGCCAGGCCCAGCCCCTGCCTTCAGGACACCTGAGTGTGTGGTCTGAGGTGGAGGAGTGGGCACAAGCGAGAGGTGGGCCACCTACCAGAGGGCATCCTTGAGCTGAGTTTGAAAAATCATAGCTCACAACGCATTGTCTTTGTTAGCTGTTTAACCCTTGATTGCAAAGCCTAACTAAAACATCATGTTTACCACGGTAATGTGAGTCCACTAACTCGTTTCTCTTCATGTGAAGCATTCTGAGTACCTGCTTAAAAGAGAATAAGGCCTTAAGTAAAACTGCCTTATAAACTAAAATGTTTACATGTAATTGCCATACTACTGAATAGTTTATTTAGACTTTGATGTCTGATGTCTAAATTTTGATCCTCCCATTTAGCAGCTCTGAGTTGAGCATGTCCTTTCTAAGCCTCAGTTTTTCTTATCTGTAAAGTGGGGAGGAACTACCTTATAAGGTAACTATGCAGTTTTAATAATATAATTTATGAAAGGTTTAGCACATTTCCTAATACAAAGTAAGTATCCAATAAATGTTAGCTGCTATTAAGCTAGACAAATATCCTGTATTATGATTTTATTATTACTATTTGCTAGCAATTGAGGGGTTAAGGCAAGGATGGATAAAAGTCCATGCTCTACAACAGCCTCTCTGTGGCAGAGAAGACAGTATTAGGTTCAGACCCAGCAGGCTGTGGGGTGTTCATAGTGAAGGGTAAGATGCACAGAGGAGGGAAAGGTCTGGGAGATGAGGGAGAGACTGGCCCTGGATCTTGGAGGGTGAGTGGGATGCTTGATAGGCCGAGATAGCAGGCAACAGCCTGGGGATGCTAAGCTGCAGGGGCCAGTGCAGAGCAAGTGGGGGCTATAGTGTTACAGTTTGTTAGAAATTCAGATCGTGAGTGTTCACAGCTTAGTCATCGCTGCACTATCTGCCTTCTTAGGGAAGAGGTTAACATGACTTATCTCCCTCTCTCGTAGCCCGCTCTCAAAAGGCTTCAGGCATCGGGCGCCTGATGGTACACGTTATTGAAGCTACAGAATTGAAAGCCTGTAAACCAAATGGTAAATGCTTTTTTTATTCAACTAAATGGTAACTACCCTATTCACTGCTGATGATTCCTCTAAACATTGAATGATAGAATTTTATTTATTTATTTATTTATGTATGTATTTATTTATTGGAGATTGGGTCTTACTTTGTCACCCAGGCTGGAGTGCAGTGGCAGAATCACAGCTCACTGCAGCCTCAAAATCCTGGGCTCAAATGACCTGCCTCAGCCTCCCAAGTAGCTGGGACTACAGGTGTACGCCACCGTGCCCAGCTGCAGATGCTTTATAAGTCTTTGTGTCTAGTGCCACGCAAATGGTAATAAGCTACTTTATTGCACCAGTGTTATCACTATTTCCCTGTAAGTACCACTGCCTGCTTTCCTGAGTGCTTGTGCATCAAGAAAGCTTGTGCCAGGTTTTAAAATGCAGGGAGCAGTCCTGGTGTTAGAGCTCACAGTTGCACCCAGGTCTGCACAGCTATCGGTGCTGGGAATACAGAGACCATATTGCTGGACTACGAGGTGTACATGGTCCCCCAGGCAGCGGCTCCTGCTACCATGATCTGTAGCACAGCAGCATTTGGGGTTCTGCTTCTGGTCAAGGATGGTCTGTCACTTCATTTTATCTACATGTGCCACATGTGTCTGTGGTTTCTTTTTGTTCAGGAAAGAGCAACCCATACTGCGAAATCAGCATGGGCTCTCAGAGCTATACCACCAGAACCATCCAGGACACATTAAATCCCAAGTGGAATTTTAACTGCCAGTTCTTCATTAAGGACCTTTACCAAGATGTGCTCTGTCTCACCATGTTTGACAGAGACCAATTTTCACCAGATGGTAAGTACAGCTCAGCTAGGAGATGTAAAGGTTTTCTCAGGTTTCTAGATCCTGGAGTCTGGATTCAGGATGCTCAGCTGGCTGCCCCATAACACCTCAGGGAAATGACACAGGCCCAAGTCAGCTCACTTTGGCCACTAAAGGGTACCCTTCCTTGGGGTTGGCAGGGAGGCCTTGGGTGTGTTTCCACACACACACACAATATCCCTTGTCAACCCTGTGCTCCTGGTGCACACTGAATGCACAGAACATTCTCAGACCAGAGAGACTTGAATTCCAGCCCCGCAGCTTCTCTCACATGAATCTCTTATCATTCTGCATGCAGCCATTCACAATATCAAAAACTGAAAGAAGGTGGTTGGACTAGAATTTAATTCTAGTGAAAATTGTAATTGGATTTAAAAGTCATATCTAAAGAAATCCCTCTTGTTTTGGACATGAAAGTTTTATGAATCTTATTTCAGACACTCCTCCTGGTATAGTTTTAAAACAATCTTATAAAGAAGAAAGATTTCTGGCTCTCATATGTTTATTCACCAGATTTTCTGGGTCGGACTGAAGTCCCAGTGGCAAAAATTCGAACAGAACAGGAAAGCAAAGGCCCTACGACCCGCCGACTGCTGCTGCATGAGGTCCCCACCGGGGAGGTCTGGGTGCGCTTTGACCTGCAGCTTTTTGAGCAAAAGACTCTCCTGTAGGGGATCCAGAAGGACAGAGGAGGATGGCACCAGGGGACCTGTCCCCCAGCCTGGGGCTGGAGAATGAGAGACTGCACGCCTCTGGGACTGAAGGGAGTACCCTGTAGCTCCATCTGTCACAGAGCTGTGCTGGCTGGCCCCTCTATTTTATTGCACTCTAAATCGCTAGCAAGCTATGCAAACATCTTCCTGTAAATAAACCAGACCCCATAGCACAGTGCCTTGTATTAGTGTTAACATGTTCAGCTGTGTTTAGATGCCAAGTTTTCCATTTTCAGGGCTATAAAAGGTATTATGTGGAAATGCGGCATCAGACCACCAGACGTTACGACTTGGTTGAATGTGTCCACTGTGGAGTGTCTGGTGATGCTGTGACCATTCCATGTCATGTGACCTTTGCCAGGTCACAGCCACTCAGGAGGGGGAGGGTTAGGGCAAAGAACTGCGGCTCAGTACTTGAACAGCCCGATGCTGAAATAGCACGTACTTGTGCACTGAATAAAAACAGAAACTTGATCATTTTATTTCTGATTAGGTTTTACCATTTTCTGCTAAGACAATATAGTTTGAAATATAAGGACGAAAGCTTGATTTACTTTAAATACTGTGAACTCTAATACTGTGGAAAATATTTTTCAACTTTAATTTTCTGAAGTATAAATTATTTATGTAAATTCCTTGTTTTGCATATTTCATAGGACATGCATCTTTAAGCTTTATCATTGCCAATATGTACAGAAAGAATAAAAATATAAGTTTATGAATGCAACTTCTTTCAAAGCTTGAGTGATCTGCTATCTACATGAAAGGTAACTTCAGAGGTTGCTTTTAACAAACCAAATTTCCTTTCCCAAATAGTGGTAAAAACCAAGGACAGGGTTAGAAGGGGTGGGACAGGGTCAGGAGACCTGGGGGCTCACCTTGACTCTGCCATTACCTTGCTCTAGGACTTTGTGAATCCACCTCATGCTTCTGGGTTTGGATTCTTGAGCGGCTCCAAGGGAAGATCTCTGGGGGAGCCATTTCTGACCCTGTTGAGTAAAACCTCCCTAGTAACTTACAAGAGGGGGGTGAGGACTCAGTGATGTCCTGCACTACTTCAGCCCCTCCAGCTCCCTGAGCCCTGTCTTTCCCCTGTTCCTGCCCCACCCCTTTCCTGCACAGCCACATCCACACCTGTCCAAGCTGCTTGTTTGGCTTCTGAATTTTGAAGTGTGAAATTTGTTTTGAATACTGTTTAAAAAAAAATAAGGTTTTAAACATTAAATCCCTAGATAAATGAGTAAAACTGGGAAAAAATCTGTCCTTTCGAAGACATCACTCAGTCTATAGGAGCCCAGATTTCTGAGGGAACAGGTCTCCAGGTAGCTGGGGGACCCAGGCAGGATTCAAATGTCCCAAGTGCTCAAGTTCCACCTGTTTCTATTTAAACATAATCCCTGGGCAAAGAAGAGGTAGAAAACAGCATTAGTATATTCAATTAAAAAAACCATCACTCGGCTCAGCGCCTTGTAGCTCAGCAGCTTGGGCGCCAGCCACATACACTGGAGCTGGCAGGTTCAAACCCAGCCCGGTCCTGCTAAACAACGACAACTACAACAACAACAAAAAAATAGCCAGGCATTGTGGCAAGCACCTGTAGTCCCCACTACTTGGGAGGCTGAGACAAGAGAATCACTTAAGCCCACGAGTTGGAGGTTGCTGTGAGCTGTGACACCACCGCACTCTACCCAGGGTGACATAGTGAGACTCTTTCTCAAAAAAAAAAAAAATCATTCACTCATTCCAGGTTTTGACCCTGGACACTAATTGGTTAAAGAAATAGACACCAAAAATAAATAAATAAATAAATAAATAAATAAATAAATAAATAAATAGACAATTTATGAAACCAAAACAACTGAACATACTTCTTGCTTAAGGAGGAAGTTTGGCTGCTCAGATACTACCTCACTGACCAGAGCTAACTGCTGGGTCTCTAGGTTGGGGAAGCTTGATGGCTTAGGAATCAGGCAGGTTCAAAACCAGCTGTGAGCTAACTGGGAACCTTAGCCACTGAACAGTCCTCACGTTCCCAGGACTGAGGGGACTGCAATCCACACTGTGAACTGTGGCTAGAGCCATCCCTCCATCTCTCAGGGTTCTTTGATCAGATTTAGGACATAGAAACCAGCAGGATCAGAGTCAAACAACTTCTGCAAAAGTTTGGAGGACACTGATTGTCAGTACACCCAGCAACTCTGGTCATCCCCGCTGACCTAGGAACTGCAGACCTGCCCCTTGAAAATTCGAGCTCTCTTAAGGTTGAAATGTGAGCCTGTTTTGTGGAGGGTGTGAGGGGGGCTGTGTCCTGAGTCTCTACACCCCCCACCAGGACTCAACAGAGTGCCTTGGGCATGGGAAGTCGTCTCTGGGGACAGGGATGGAGAGGGAGCAGCAAGTCCTTCCAGGGATTTTGCTCTTCCAGGACAGGATGCTGTGTGGTGGGGGTGGGATGGGGGGCAGGGAGTGGGGCAGAGACAACTCCACCCTCTAGAAGAGACCCAAACTTTGCCACCTGAGGGACTGACCCGGGACAGAACACTGCCCTTGAGCCAGTCACAGAGATTCTCTGAGCACCAGTATTGGGAGATAATATTATCTTGCTATTAAAACTTTTCAATGAATACAAAATCACTCACTTACAGTTCCTGGTTCCCAGCAGGAGTGCAATAAATAGTAACATTACTTGGTATGTGTGCAATTTATTTCCACCTCTGAGGAGAGAAAGGGTTTCCAAGTGTTGTACAAACACTGCAAATTCAAATCAACCTAATTTTATCACCAACAGCAGTCTTGCTTAGCCGCCCTGTGCAGGGAGACCAGGTGGCTCCCCAGGACCTCTGCTGTCATCGCTCTTCTCTCCACAGGCTGGGGCCCCTTTCTCTGCTGGCCGTCTCCAGCCACCCAGGACCGGGGTCTCTGCTGTCTGGTTCCTAAAACCTATTGACAGAAGAGAAGGGCTGAGGGGTTTAGAGACCCAGGGAGGACCCTACTGCCATCACCCCACACCCGGCCTCCTGCCAGGCAGAGACACCCCTTTTAGGCAGGGTCCCAGCCCACCCTCCTGGCTCACCTCTGTCTGCTTTGTTCAGCCCTCAGAGGCTGTGCATATCTCTGAACTCCACATAGGACTGACCTGGTTATGGTGTGCAGACTGGCTGTCCACAAAATGCCCCTTGCCATGATGTTCAGACCAGCCAGAGAATACTTCCCCCAGCACCCATTAGTTAAGGACAGACGTGACTGGGTCCTTCAGAGGAAGTGCCATATGCCACATGCAGGCCAGGCCCACAGACAGCCCCCACCCTGGGCAGAAATCACCTGTGGTCTCTTCCCTTTTCAGGGAGTTCACAGAGCAGCCTAGGGAGCAGGCACTGAAGATAACAGAGGTCCATCAGGTCCCGAGAGACTGCATGGACAAGGGTCAGCCTGCTGATGCACAGACCCACCCAGCACAAGGCTATGAGCCAACAGCAGCTGCTGCTGTTTAAACCACTCCCTGCTTTTGGGGCCTATTAGTGACAGCAGCTCACCTACCCTACCCTAAGGATCCAGGTGACTACAGTCACATTAAGATCTGACATAAACAAGTGGGACTTTATCAAACTAAAAAACTTCTCACAGCAAGGGAAACAAAATGGAGAAGCATCCTACAGAATGAGAGTAGATCCTTCCAAACCGTATATACAATAGGGGGCTAATATCCAAAATTCATAAGGAACTCGCACAACTCAACAGCAAAAAAACTAATAACCTAATTTGAAAATGGAGAAAGAGCCTTAATAGATATTTTCCCATAGAAAACATACAAATGGTCAACATGTATACGGAAAGCGCTCGGCATCACTAATCATCAGGGAGACGAAGTCAAAACCAAAATGGGATATTGCCTCACACCTGTTAGACTGGCAATTATCAAAAAGGCAGGCAGGCATGGTGGCTCACACCTACAAGGTCAAGGAGGTGAGGATCACTTGAGGCCAGGAGTTCCAGACCAGCCTGAGCAACACAGCAAGATCCTGTCTCTATAAAACATACATATTTTTTAACTAGCTGGGCATGGTGGTGAATATCTGTGGTCCCATATACTTGGGAAGCTGAAGCAGGAGGATCACTTGAGTCCAAGAAGTCGAGGTTGCAGCAGGCACTGATGATGCTACTCTAACCAGGGCAAGAAAGCAAGACCCCAGCTCAAAAAAAGTCAACTAATGGCAGCAACAGTGAAGATACAGGGATGAGGGAACCCTCCTACACTGTTCGTGGAATGTAAATCAGTTCAGCCATTATGGAAAACAGTATGGAAGTTTCTCAAAAAGTTTTGAACTACCATATGATCCAGCAATCCTATTTCTGGGTATATATATTCAAAGGAAAAAAAAATCACTATCTCAAATAGGTATCTGCACTCCCCATATTCACTGTAGCATTATTCACATTCGCTAAGATAAGGAAACAACCTAAGTGTCTACTGATGTTAGTGGGTAAAGAAAATGTATACGGTATATATACAATGGAATATTAAAGAGCCTTCAAAAAGAAGGAAATCCTGTCATTTGCAACAACATGGAGGAACTTGGAGGACATTGTGCTAAGTGAAATAAGCCAGGCACAGAAAGATGCCACTTTTATGTGGAATCCAAAGGTTACCCTCCTGGGTGAGGACATGGGGACATGTTGGTCAAAGGGTAAAAACTTTGTTACAGTAGGTTCTAGAGACCTAATGTACAACATGCCGACTATAGTTAATACTACTGGATTGCACACTTCAAATTTGCTAAGAGAGTGGATTTTAAGTATTCTCCCCCACACAACAACAGTAACTATGTGAGATCACAGAATATTAACTAACTTGATCGTGGCAATGCTTTCACAATACATATACCAAAGTCATCACATTGTATACTGATTATTTTTTAAAATATCTGAATGAGGCTGGGCCCAGTGGCTTGTGCCTGTAATCCTAGCACTCTGGGAGGATTGCCTGAGTTCAGGAGTTGGGAGACCAGCCTGAGCTAGAGCAAGACCTCATCTCTACAAAAAAAAAAAATAGCCGGGCATTGTGGCGGGTGCCTGTAGTCCCAGCTACTTGGGAGGCTGAGAAGAGAGGATCACAAGCCCAAGAATTGGGGGTTGCTGTAAACTATGACATTATGGCACTCTACTGAGAGCAAAAAAGTGAGACACTGTCTCAAAAAAAAAGAAAATTGAAAAAAAAATTGAAAAAGAAATCTGAATGAGAAGCTCCCTGTGCTCTCAGATATAATTATGCTCAGCAGAAACTGCTGAGGAGTCATATGGTAAATTACCATATTAGGAGAACCGGTTTCTCTCTGGAGACTGGGGAGGACCATGGGATTGAGCAGGAGTGGGATCATAAAATGTCTAACAAGGTTTCAAGCATGAGAGACAAAGAGCCCCTCGTCCTCCATGTGGGGCGGGGTGGAGGGCCAGGAGCACCTGGCAAGTGGAGAAATGCAGAGACCCAGCAGGCCTCCTCAGGTCAGGAGACCACTGTCCACCAACCCCCCAGAAGCCCTCGCTGGAAGGGGCCTAAGTCTCAGGTCTTAGGGTAGGGTGTGGGGAAAAGAAGGAAGGGAAATAGAGCACAGGCTGTAAGCTGTGCCCACCAGATGATAAGAAATCTGTGCTTGGAAAACTCCTGCATATAAAATACCTTTCGATTCTAAATTCTCATTTTTGCCTTAATTTTTTTGTATAAATTTCATTTCAAAAATGAATGACATATTGGGAGATAATACCATCTGAACTAATGAAAAGAGCATGTGCGGTCTAGTTTGGCTACAACAGGACATGGAAACAACCTAAGTGGCAGAAGGGCAAAAGCTCAAGAAGAGCTGAAGAAATCCTAGCAGGCAGGAGCCCTCTGGCCAGGTCTGCCCCCACCTTGGCAGGGCACCATCTCGCCCCTGAAAGTGGGAGGGGATGTGGGGGGGCGACTATGAGACCTGGGGCATATAAGTACTACAGTCGCTACTTTTCTGAGTTGCTCGTATATGACTTCCCTGTCCAGGGCCCTAAGAGCAGCCTCCCTTTCTCCTGCCCCCGCTGTCTCACTGCCTTCTCCGCAGGCCCCTCTGGCCTCTGCAGCCAGGCTGAGAAAGTGCACAGAGAAAGCCGTGGCAGCGGCTCCCTGTGGATCTCCCTGCCCCACCCAGGCCTTGGCTTACCACACCCTTCTTTCCATCGCCCCTGTCCTGGCTGAGCTTTGAGGCACGGAACTGCCTTTCAAAAGCAGCCTGACTTAGGTCAGTAGTCTCCTCTTTCTCTTCTCTTTTTTGTTTCTCTTCCGCATAGATGAGCTTTTCAGAACTATGAAGAAGAATAGAAAAAATAATCTCAACACAAACTGAATAGTACTATTCGATAATTTCGGAAAATCAATTTAATGATCTCACTACTCACTTTATGACTGACCAGACATTGTAGGTGGCTGTCCCTCAATCTGTCTGCCCCACCCAAACCCCTGCTGGCACAACCCTTAGGGAGGTGGTGACTCCCTTCTCCAGCCTCAATTCCTACAGCTGTAATAGTCCAAAGCAGCTCCCAGGCAGACTGAGCTCTCACCTCAGGAAGGCGGGCAGGTTAGGGCAACTGCTTTGCAGCACAGGCACAACAAAGCAGAGACAGCCAGTGTGCAGGGACAGAAATGAAGCAGGTGACAAAGAGAAGCACCCGTGAGAGCCACATGGTCCCCACGAGGAAGGGACTGGCCTCCTGGTCCCTTGAGCAGCCTGATTTTCTTGCTGGCCTTGGTGTCCATGACATATTACAGAGGTGCTTTCTAACATTCTCGCTCCCCACCTCCTTTTTTTTGTTTTTTCACTTAAGAAGGATTCTGTTCTTGGTGATCAAACTATCTCTGACTAATCTAGCCCAAGTCCCTTCACTACTTCATCAAACCCCCTCTCAGAGCGTTTTCCCTAGCACTATCTAGGGAAATAAGCCTCCTCTTGTGATCCTTCATTTATTCATTCAACAAACCATTTACTCATCAGTGACTACGTGCCAGCTAAGTCTTGGGAACACCATTATAACCTCCACGGGTTTGCTGCTGGAGGAAAAGGCAATGCAGAGTTCTACTCCCCTCTGATAACTGTCCCTCTTGCCTGCATTGGCAACCTGACAGGTTGGGGAGTTACAGACATGCTGACCTGTGGTTAATAAATATTTCTTTTGTTTAGGGAGATGGGATTTTTAAGATGAAGCCAGAAACAGTGGTAGGACCAGGTAGCACCTGTGTGAGGGTTATGGGGCTCTGGACCTTGTTGTAAGCATAGCCTGGAGGAGACCACAATACAGGAGGAAGGCCAGCTGGGGAGCTGTAACAACCAAAGCAGAGTAGCTAGAGGGCGGGAATAAAGGAAACAAAGCAAAATAAACCCTTTGTCCTGGGCCAGGCCGGTGACTCAGGCCTGTAATCCTAGCACTTGAGGCAGGTGGATTGCTTAAGCTCACAAGTTTGAGACCAGCCTGAGCCAGAGTGAGACCTTATCTCTAAAAATAGCCAGGCACTGTGGCAGGCACTTGTGGTCCCAGCGACTTGGAAGGTTGAAGCAAGAGAACTGCTTAAGCCCAAGTGTTTGTGATTGCTATGAGCTATGACACCACGCATTCTACCTACAGCAACAAAGTGAGACTCTGTCTCAAAAAAAACAACCAAAAAAAAAAAGCCTTTGTCTTCTCAGCAGATGGAGAGTTATATGATTCTGATGTTTAAAAAAAAAAAATGCTTGTTAGGTCCTAGCACTTTGGGAGGCCGAGGCAGATGGATTGCTTGAACTCAGAAGTTCAAGACCAGCCTGAGCTAGAGCAAGACCCTGTCTCTAAAAATAGCCAACCGCCTGTAGTCCTAGCTACATGGGAGGCAGAAGCAAAGGATCACTTGAGCCTAGGAGTTTGAGGTTGCTATGAGCTATGATGCCACAGCACTCTACCCAGGGCGACAAAGTGAGACTCTGTCTCAAAAATTGTGTTTATCAAAATTGATAAACTATGAAACCAGAAACAGAACATAAAACTTCCAAATCACTATCTAAAACAGAAACAGTAACATTGTTTGTTCCAACCAAAGTCAGGATGGGGGATGAGAAAGAAATATCAAGGAGCATAACAGGACTTCCCTTTTTGCATAGAATATAGAAGTTTGCACCTGCTAAAAGTCCTGCTGCAATAAGTAGAAAATACCAGAAAATTAACACACTGAAGTAATAATTTTAAAGTCATTAAATAGCTATAGAAATAATTCCAGCAAGGAGAAAGCCCTTCAGTAATAATTTGACAATGTCTGACTCTTTCCTCCTCCCATTCTGGAAGCATTTCAAGTGCCAAGTTTCCAGCATCAAGTATGAGGGTAGAAATTGATTCCTCTGTGCTGCCAGTAACTTTAGTAGAGTTTTTCTCCTGGGGCCTCATTGATATCTGGCAATTGGGACATTTAACCTTTTTTTCAGCAACTCCCTCCCACAGACAGCTACATGGAGCAGCAGTACACTTGGTTGTTTCCCCAGTGGAAGGCAGGAACTCGCCAGGCCCGTTAGTACACATAACATTCCCCAAAATCTATGCGAAAAAGCACCAAATGGAAATTCTAGAACTACAAAATAAAATAACTGAAATTAATAGCTCAATGGATGGTTTAACAACAGGTTAAATTTCTAGACTCAAATATAAAGAGACCAAAAAAATAGAAAATACACAAGAAAGGAGAAGAGACAGAGAGGATACAGTGAGAAAATCTAAAATATGTTCATTTAGAATATGCGAAAGAGAGAAGAAAATATGCCCAAGATAACAAAGAGAAAATAATTTAGAACTTTGTGGAACTAATTAAAGACATTAATCTACAGATACAAGAAGACTCCAGTAGGATAAATATAAAGAAATCCAAATCTAGAAGCATCATATAAAACTACAGAAAATCAAAAGACAACAAGAAAACCTTTAAAGCATCCAGAGGAAAAAGACAAATTACTTCCAAAGGAACAACTAATAGCTGACTTCTCAAATGAACAAAAGAAAGCCAACAAAATATATTTCAAAAGAAAATAACTACCAACGTAGCATTCTTAATCCTATGAAAACATCCTTTAAGCATGAAGGGGAAATTTGAAAGGCTAGAGAAAGTAAGAAGACCAGTAGTTGCCAGAGGCTAGGAGGAAGAAAGGATGAATGGGCAGATCGCAGATACATTGGGAGACAAATTATTCTATATGATATTACAATGGTAGACCCATGATACACTTATCAAAACCCATAGAATGTACAACCCCAAGAGTGAACCCTAATGTATACTATGAACTTTGGATGATAATGTCAATGTAGTTTCATCAATTATAACATATGTACCACCATGGTGCAGGATGTCAATAGTGGGGGCAGACAGTATATGGAACTCTCCACTCAATTTTGCAGTGAACATAAAATCTGCTGTGAAACATAAAGATTATTAAGTAAGGGGAAAGGGCCAAGGAAGGGGAAGGGAGGGGGGAGGTTTTAGTGGCGGGAGGGTAATGGGTGGGGCCACATCTATGGTGCATCTTAGAATGGGTACAGGAGAAACTTACTAAAGGCAGAATACAAATGCCTACATACAGCAACTAAGAAAATGCCATGAAGGCTACGCTGAACAGTTTGATGAGAATATTTCAGATTGTATATGAAACCCGCACTTTGTACCCCTTGATTGCACTAATGTACATAGCTATGATTTAACAATAAAAATAAATAAATTTAAAATAAAAAAAATTTAAAAAAAGATTATTAAGTAAAAAGAGAGTGGCAGTAAAATATAGATACTTTAAAGCAAACAGAAACCGAGAGATTCTTCATGAGCAGAAGTGCCATGGAAACTGCAAATGGTATTTCTTTCATATTTGTTTGTTGTAAGGTACATGACATGAGGCCTCGAATGTTCTCCAGAAAAGTGAGAACAAAAAGGGAGAATTTGGGGAAAAGAGAGAGAAAGAACAAGTATGGCAAAAGGTTGACAGTTGCTGAACCTGGGTGATAGGTACATGGGAATCTGCTGCACTGTCTCTGTGCAGAATATTTTGAAATGTTTATAATAAAATATTTTAAAACTAGGTCAGTATTATTTTCCACATTAACAAAGGAGGAAAAATCATAATCATTTCAATAAATGTAGAAAAATTAATATATTAATATATTCATGGCCTAAGAAAATACCTCATAGCAAACTAAGAATAGAGGTAAACTGCCTTAATTTACTAATGGAGATCTAAAAATTATATAAAGCACAACAGAACACTGAAAGCTGTCCCTTTCAGTTTAAGAGTGATACAAGGAAGCCCACTATCACCACTTCAATTCAACTTTGTGCCAGAGATTCTATTGTTACTGTAAGACAAGGAAAAGAGATAAAGGTGGCTCAGCTCCTGTAGCTCAGTGGTTAGGGGTCAGACCATACATGGAGGCAGGCGGGTTCAAACCTGGCTGGGCCTGCTAAACAACAATGCCAGCTCCAACCAAAAAGTAGCTGGGTGTTGTGGTGAGTGCCTGTAGTCCCAGCCACTTGGGAGGCTAAGGCAAGAGAATCATTTAAGCCCAAGAGTTTGAGGTTGCTGTGAGCTGTGACACCACAGCACTCTACCCAGGGCAACATTGTTAGACTCTGTCTCAACAAAAAAAAAAAAAAAAAGAAAGAAAGAAAGAATAAAAGAGATAAAGGTATGTACATAAAGAAAACTCTCATTATTAGCAGCTAATTGTTAGGAGATAATATTGATTGTGTATGTAGAAAACACAAAAGACTCTATAGATAAAATATCAGAATAAATAAGGTTTTGGCCGGGCACAGTGGCTCCCACCCGGCGAGCCGTGTTAGGGATACACATAGAGAAAAGTGTGACAGGTAAGCGGATTAGCAAATCCCCTGCACTGAAACAGCCTCTTTGGAAAACAGCTTACCATTATCCTAGGACTCTGCAAACTCCACCCTTAGGTACATACTCTACAAAATGTGGCTTGTAGGAGCCAAAATACCTACAATTGATTGTTGATAATAGCCAAAACATGGAAACAACCTAAATGTCCACGAATGGTGGAATTGGTTAAATAAATAATATCGCAGTCACACAACAGAATATTATAGAAAACAGAAAGTAATACACTGGAGCTAGACTCAACATGAGTGAATCTGCAAAACACAACAACGAACAAAAGTCCAAAAGTCACCCCCTGAATCGTACCCTTACACACTGATAGCAGATATAAATTAAATTGTATCTTAATAAGGATGTTTTTAAAAGGTCAGTCACAAAATAATAAATGCTTTAAGTTTCTGTTTATGTAACATTCAAAACTAGGCAAGATTACCTACATTCTTTTTTTTTTTTTGATACAGAGTTTCACTCTGTCGCCCACAGAATGCCATGGCGTCCTAGCTCTCAGCAACCTCAAACTCTTGGGCTCAAGTGATTCTCTTGCCTCAGACTCCCCAGTAGCCAGAACTACAGGCGCCCGCCACAACGCTTGGCTATTTTTTTTTTTTAGAAATGCGGTCTCACTCTTGCTGTGGTCTCAAACCTGTGAGCTCAGGCAATTCCCAACCGCTGGCCCTCTAACTACATTCTTTAAGGATACAAAATTCGTTGATACGACCACAGGGAAAACAAGGAAGTGAACACTTATAAAAGTGAAGATGGCTCTGGGGCAGGGAGGGGATTGTCGTTAGGAGAGAGTCCTTTTTTGACCTGAGGGGTGATGTCACAGGACTGGCACAGAGATTTGCTAATCTGCTTCTGTATTATACTGCCCCCTACGGACATTCCCCAATACAAACGTGATGACAGGAATAATATAACTATAGAGCACTAAAAGAAAAAAGTGACTAGGTGTAAGATCTTCATTAGAAATAAACTAAACTGCAAATGAAACAAATGTCTGCTGATGGGTTTATTTGCTTGTCTGTACCTGTATTTACCGTAAGTTTCACTCCCGGAGCTGGTGGAAGAGCTGGCGGAGGACCTCGCTGAGATTTTACGCAGCTCTTCTGCAATCACACTGTGTAGGGTTAAAGTGAACCCGGGTGAACTGACTAGAAGACTAGTGCTCTTCTCTTCATCCATTTGCTGTCTTTGAAACAGAGGATCAAACAATGGTGACAATGCAACCTACAAGAAAAATGAGACTCTTTGAGGCCCTAAGTATAGCTTGTATTAGACTTTAAAAATCTGGTCTAAGCATTCAAATATGGCCTTAGTGTACATCCAAGCTGCTGAGAATAAGGACCCATGAATAATGTCACTCCGCAGGGCAGTGGAAGGGTAAATACCACCTGCCTCAGCTGAGGCTATGTCTCGGAAGCTGAATGGCTGAACAGGTGGAAGGGCTGCCCAAACACAAGAGATGGCCTCTGCTCAGTTGTGCTGTATCACTGCATCACTCACCAGGTATGTGGGATGCCACCGTGCACCACATCCAGATTAGGACTCGTTCTCAAGGATCTCTCAGTTTACAAAAGCCTAGTCATAAACTAGGCGATGTAGTCAGGAGAGGAGCCAGCCTGGGATACTTCAGGAGCATGAGGCAGGGCTCCTCACTTGGCTATGGAGGAAGAAGGCCCCCTGGGAAGCGGACATTGGTTTTGAAGGGCTTGCAAGAACAGAAGGACAGGTAAGCAGGAGAAGTTTGTTTCAAGGAGGCATACAGAGGTTATAGAGAGAGAGTTCTTTCTTCCCCCTCCTGTTTATAAAACTTACAGAGACATTTTTCCCCTTCTTCATTTCTCCCATAGCACTTAGCCCAATGCTGGGCCCTCAGTACAAGATCAGCAATTGCTGAATAACCAAGGCAGCCTCCAGACCCCTGACAAGAGTCTGCTCATGACCAAGAACCTTTCAATCTTCATGTTAAGGACCTGGCCTGGTTTTCAGAGAGAAGCAAAATAAACTACTTCTCTCTTCAGAACCAAACATATTTTTTAAAAAATTAATAACATCAGGTGGGCTATATCTGCTATACAGGAGCAAAACCCAAAACCTTCATTTCTCAATTTTAGCTCATATATTAGCAGTTTAGAAATCGGAACTCATTGCAAGCTCAACTATTAGCCCTTCTGATGCTCAGTGGAGTGACATTACTCATGGGTCTCTCTCTCCCTCTTGCACTTCAAGTTTGCTGAATGGGAATGAATGAACAAATGAATGAATGAATGAACAAATTATCACACATAAGCATGCCTTGTTCACAATGTAGATTTCCCTCAGAGGTCAACAGGAACTCTGGGTTCCTATTTTAAAAGTTGGCAGAAATGTTTTGAATTTGGGTTTTTTTGTTGGTTTTTTTTTTTTTTTTTATTTATTTATTTTGTTTGTTTGTTTGTTTTCAGTTTTTGGCCAGGGCCGGGTTTGAACCCACCACCTCCAGTATATGGGGCCGGCGCCCTACTCCTTTGAGCCACAGGCGCCACCCAATTTGTTTTTTTAATGAATAGAGAATAACTACGAGACTTCTAAGATGACTAGGTTTCTCCCAACTCCAGAGCTATGAAGAATAAATAAATAAAAATAATAACCCATTATACCTTTGTAGAGTCTGGGCCCTTCTCCTTTATACTAAAAGGGTCGTATATTTCAGAATCGTAATGTTCTCCAGATACAATTTCCTTTAGAAAAAAAATACACGAGAGCAAATCACTACAAATACAAACTGTTTTGCAAGATTCATAAAAACCAAATACTTTATTCCATTTTTACAGAAAAGCATATATGCAAAGAATTAGAAGAAGCCTCAGAAGTAATTTAAACTGAAGTGAGCCCCCACCATTTAGGGAGAAGTAATCATGTAGCTTTAGTTCATGAGCCTTAGTTTGAGAACTTTTTGCTCCTTAGACTGAGTTGAAGGCTGCCTTATACCTTCCAAGTGCAGATACTAGTCTAATTACAATAGATGTATGCCTGCCTTAAAACCTTTAAAGATTTCATTCCTCCTCATACCTTCTCTCCTGGGCTAAATACCCCCATTTCTTTATTTTCTTTTCTTTTCTTTCTTTTTTTTTTTTTTTTTTTTTTTTTTTTGAGGCAGAGTCTCACTCTGTTGTCCAGGCTGGAGTGCTGCGGCATCAACCAAGCTCACAGCAACCTCAAACTCTTGGGTTCAAGTAATTGTCCTGCTCCAGCCTCCTGAATAGCTGGGACTACAGGCACCTGCCATAACACTTGGCTAAATTTTCTTTTAATTTTTAGTAGAGATGGGGACTTGCTCTGGCTGAGGCTGGTCCCTCAACTCCTGAGCTCAAGCAATCTACTTGGCTCGGCCTCCCTCTAATCCCCCAGCTAGGACTATAAGCATGAACCACCATACCCTGCCCAATAGAGAGTCCTGACTTCAAAATTAAAACAAAAGTCTTCATAATAAAAAACTAAATTTTACTATTTCAGTTAAGCCAAACTGAAGAACGGCCTATAGAAACTGTTAATCCCAATGGCACCTGTAGCTCAGTGAGTTAGGGCACTGGCCACATACACAGAGGCTGGCGGGTTCAAACCCTGGCCCCGGCCAGCTAAAACAACAATAACAACAACAACAACAACAATAAATAGCCAGGCGTTGTTGCAGGCACCTATAGCCCCAGTTACTTGGGAGGTCGAAACAAGAGAATCCCTTAGGCACGGCACTCTACCCAGGGCAACAGCTTGAGACTCTGCCCCCCCCCCAAAAAAAAAAAAGAAATGAAACTGTTAACGCCCACACCTAACAGTTGGCTGACTCAATAGCCCTGCAATCTCATTTCCCCTTGCTCGCTTCCTAGTAAAGGTTAGAAAGCTGCACAGTATTTTCCTGGCCCTGCTTGTAGCTGGACTAGCGGTGTGAGCCACTCTTGGGCAATGAGACCTCAGGGAGAGTTGGCTAGAGACCTCTAGGGGCTCTTTCTGCTTCCTGATCAAAGAAGCAGGGTGAGAGAAGAGCCCCTGGCACCATTCCTGACCCCTTCTTCCTGCCTTGAAAGCAAACTTACTACCTGAAGCTATAAGCAACCATCAGGCAAACATTAGAATGATGGGAAAAAATTGAAAATATTAAGGATAGCAATACAGAATAGAAAAGAATTTGACATCATTATGCTGCCAGAACCCACCAGGAGACCACCACCTCTCAATTTTCTAATGGATAAGTAATAATGCCTTTATGATTTAAGGCACTATTATTCTAGTAACATTTACCTAAAAGCATTCCTGGTAAATCTAGTTCCAAATCAATGCTCCTATCCCTTCCACTCAAAACTCTAGGCGTTAAGAATCCAGTATTGCAGTTCAATTAATTCAGCTTAAATACAAAAATAAGCTTTAGACTATTCACATAACCAGTAAAATTATTCAAATTATACTTTAATTAAATAAAAACAAATTCTCAGTACCATTTTATTTCTGTCCTTTAAATAATATTCATAATTCTCTTGTTTCTTTTTTTCAGGCCCTCTACATGAAATTACTTTTTCCAAAATTCTCTGCTGAAGAGGTGCTACAACATTTTGGACCCACTTTTTATGTAACAACTCTTTTCTTCTTTCCTTAAAAGTATCCAGATGCTGAAAATATGTATCCAGTCTCTAATGAAGTGATACAAAAATAGAAAATAAATTATTAAGAAATTTTTCATTTATCATCATTTGAATAAGAAAAAAACACCACACTTGTTCCCTACTTACAAGCTCTCAAGCAAAATCAGGTTACCAAATCCTAGTATAAGACAGTGTCCATAAGAGAACCTGAGAGCACGGCGCAGGTAGAACTCAAAGTTCTAAACCACAACTGCGCCTTCAGATGCAAACCCACCTACTCCTGATTCAGACAAACCCATTCCTAACTCATGAGATTCTGGGTTCTTTTTAAAGATTTTGTACCATTCCTTGGTAACTCACTCCATGTTTAGTTTTCATCCTCAGGAAAGTCCGTGACAAACTGGTAGAGCAGAAAGAGCACTAGACTTGCCTTAAGACCTTTCTCACTCTCGTCTACAAAAGGAGGGTAATCCCACCTACTTCTTTGGATGCTCACATGGCAATATATGTACATTTCTGTCATAAATTGTAAACACAAATGTCAAAGTATTATTACAAATAACACCATCCTTCTCATTGAAAATAAACCCCTCTTAAGCTCTCCAATTCCATAGTGACTAACAGTTACGTCTGGTCATTAACCTTAAATACTAATTCATTTCTGGTGGTTTTCAATATTCCCCACTGCAGTGTGTGAACATATGAGAAAGAGGCAAGCTTCAGTAGGACAGAATTTCCATTCAGAACCAGGACACAGGGGAGCAGTTAGAACAATTTCTCAGATTCCTTCAGGACAGATCCAAGCAGGATTCAAGACCTCTTAGTGATCCTGCAAGGAGGTGGCACAATCTCAGATCTATACAGCACAGACAACTACTCACAGACAACTACTCATTTGGCAGGGAAGCCTCATTCTCCCTGCAAAATGAGTCTTATTGACATGGTGACATCACTCTCACTTAGACACCACACAGTTTGCAGCCAAGTCTTACCTTCACAACATGGTTTTCTCTAAATAAGATTGCGTGCACAGCTTCATCAATGTCTTCTCTAGCTAATACCTAGAATCACAGGATTGAATACTAAGGTATAAATACTGAATTAACTAGAATGAAAAAACTCTGTGTATTCTACCAATAATTTTAGTGTAAATCTAATTCTGTATCTCAAAACACATTTTGTAAGTTTTTATTACAGAAAATTTCAAAAAATCATTCTCCATGAGCCCATCACCCCTGTTCAACAATTATCAAGTCAATCTTATTTCATATAAATCTGTATTTTTCAGCCCCCTACCCAAACCCCTGATACTATATTATTAAATCATATATATATATATATATATATTTTTTTTTTTTTTTTTTTTTTTGAGACAGAGTCTCACTATGTCGCCCTCAGTAGAGTGCCGTAACATCACAGCTCACAGCAACCTCAAACTCTTGGGCTTAAGCGATTCTCTTGCCTCAGCCTCCCAAGTAGCTGGGACTACAGGTGCCCACCACAATGCCCAGCTATTTTTTTGTTGTTAATTGTCATTGTTGTTTGGCAGGCCCGGGCTAGGTTGGAACCTGCCAGCTCCGGTGTATGTAGCTGGCGCCCTAGCTGCTGACCTACAGGCGCCGAGCCTAAATCATATTTTTTTAATGTACAAAGAAGCTTGCTAATTAAAGGGACCCTCTCTGAAATGAATTCATTCATACAGTCATTCATCCATTAGGTATGTTTTAAAGGGCATGTCCGACCTTTGCCTCCATCTCTTCATAAATCAAAACTACAGTAAGTTTGAGTTAGTTCAGCCATTCCAGATTCTTGAAGGTAGTTCGTGGCAGCTAGATAGATAGTTAGATATTGTCTCACATTTAGGGACTTGCTGTTTCCTTTATGAATGTGGGCAAAGCTGATGCACTAAAAAAATCACTGTAGGGATATTTTAGTTATAACACTATGAACTGATCTACAGCTTTTATTCTTAGAGTACTAAGTAAGAACCAATAAAAAGGCAATTAAATTCCAGTATCTGGAAGAGATATACTATTGGCTAAAAAATATTATCTCTAGTGAAAAATGACACAAGTTCTTAGGACTCTGTCATTCCAGCTTGGCTCTTCTTTCTGTTCTGCCACACTGAGTGGCAGAATCTCAGAAATAAGAGAAATCCCAAAAAGAAGATTTGTGTTTTTTAACAGCTTCGTATGAAATCTAAAATGATTTTGAACAGATACTCCAGTCTTCTCCAAAATAAAGCACTCTTTATAATACAAACAAAATCTTACTGTCCAGAATCTAAACCTTCTCAGGTTTATTTTAAGATGGCAACTGAAAAACTATGTATGACAGTTAATGTTTCCTGATACTCCAATATAAATTTAGAATCAATCAATTTATTTGAAAAGACAGAAAACAGGGTGGCACCTGTGGCTCAAGGAGTAGGGCACCAGCCCCATATGCCAGAGGTGGTGGGTTCAAACCTGGCCCTGGCCAAAAAACTGCAAATAAATAAATAAAGCCATGAGATTGAAACAAAATTTTTAAAAAAGACAGAAAACATACATGTTGGCAAGCATCTTGGGAAAACCTTTCTTAAAAGATACTCTAGGCTCAGCATCCATAGTTCAGTGGTTAGGGCACCAGCCAATACACCCCAGGGCTGGTGGGTTCAAACCTTGCCTAGGTCTGCCAAACAACAATGACAACTACAAAAAAAAAAAAAAGGAAAAATAGCTGAGCGTGGGGCAGGCACCTCTAGTCCCAGCTACTTGGGAGCTGAGGAAAGAGAATTGCTTAAGCCTAAGCACTTGAGGTTGCTGGGAGCTATGACATCATGGCACTCTACCAAAGGTGACAGAGTGAGTCTCTAAAATAAATAAAGATATTCTAGTAAGAGTGTTAGCCAATGTTATATACACTCTTGGTGTATTGCTTCAGATTCTCAAATGATCTTTTTTTCCTTGAAGAAATAGCTTTTGTCTTTGATAGCTCCTTCGTCCTAATTTTGCCAGAAAACATAAGGAAAATGTAATCTATAGCAGCGCTCTGAAATCCACAGCTTTCTGTGCACAAAAACTGTCTCACTATTCTTCCACTGTGGCAAAAGGGGCAAAATAAAGGAAATTTAAAACGAAGAGTTTTGGGTTTTTTTTTTTTTTTTTTTTACAGTGAGGCAAATCATGGAATCCACAATGACATTTTTTTAATGAGAAAATTATTCCCAGACAGTAAGTGTAGGAACTAGCCATCAGGCCCAGTCCTGGCCTTTCCTGCAGGGCAGCTCGGGTCCCTGCTTTTTATCTGCTCACCTAGCTGAGGCCGGTGACAACACACACCCTTGGCCAATTTTGATCCGGGGGCAGGGGTGGGGAACCTGCGGCCTTCTGACTTCAAGATTGTTCTTTCTTAAGCACCAAAGGAGGCAGGAAAAGCCTCATCTTTCGCTGCTGCACCCCTTTTAATAAAATAAATTTGGATTCGGTCAAAAGGCCACGTGTGTCCTTAAGGCCACTGGTTCCCCACCGATCCTAGGAACACAAGCGAGATTGAGGCAAAATAGCCACTGGACGCAAGGGGCTGGTGTCCTCACGCCGGCACGACTTCTCAAGATGACACCTTACTTTACCTCCATTAAAGAAACTGACTCGGGCTCTGGCCATTCTTTTAATTTTTCGGGCCTGAAGTAGTTGGATGTCTTCGAGGCAGCCATGGACAGAAGAGGCGCTGGGGGAGAGAGAGGGAGCGGCGCAGACCAGGAGGCCGTTACGGTTGAGACGGGCCTGCGGCGCAGTCGGCGGCTCCAACCCCGCCCGCTCGGCCCCCGCGCCCTCCGGCGGGGGCGGTCACCCCTCGCGGTCGCCCGGGCCGCGTCGCCGAGGGCTAGAGGGGCACGCGGCCAGCCTGGTCGTCCGGCCGGGCAGCCCCGGTCACGGGCCCCGCGGGAGGAGGTGGCCGTCCGGCCGCCGGGCAGCCCCGGTCACGGGCCCCGCGGGAGGAGGTGGCGGCGCGCAGGGCTCGGGCGCCGGGCGCGCCACCCAGACGCCGGCAGGAACGCGACCCCCGCGTCCCACGGAACAGTTTGGCTTCACAGCAGGTTAAAATGCCGCGTTTAAGCCGAGCCCCGGCGGCCCGACCGTCGCCGCGCGGACCTGCCACCGCCGGCTCCTCCGCCCCCTCCGTCCGGGCGTTTTTGTTTTTGTTTTTGAGACAGAATCTCACTATGTCTCCCTCGGTAGAGTGCTGTAGCGTCCCAGCTCACAGCAACCTCAAACTCTTGCGCTCAAGTGATTTTCTTGCCTCAGCTTTCCGAGTAGCTGGGACTACGGGTGCCCGCCCCCACGCCCGGCTATTTTTTAAAGATAAGGTCTCATTCCGGCTCAGGCAGGTCTCGAACTCGTGAACTCAAGAGATCCACCTGCATCTGCCACCCAAAGTGCTAGGATTACACCGTAAAACCCAGGGCATGCCAACTGAGACGAAAGACAGTTTACCGGTTGGCTTGTAAGACAGAAGGCAAGAATTTAAAGTGGAATGGTTTTTAGCAAAGTATCTGGCTTCTTTTTGAAACTTCCTTTTGGATGGCGTGGTTGCAACAGCTGAAACTTGTTGCATTCCGATTTGAAGAATCCAACTATTAAGAACATTTGCAACAATTTGGAAAATACTAAACTGTGACTAAATATTTAATGATATCTGGGAATTACTGTTAATATTTTAAAGTGTGATCATGGATTGTGTTTTTACAAAGGAGATACATCCTGAAATATTAATGTGTAAAAACCGGCACATTTGAGATTGCTTCAAAGTAATCCAGTAGGTGGGAGGGGAGGAGAGGGTAGGATTATGGAGTTCATACACTTTTCTCTTTACTTTGTATTTGACTGAAAGTTTCCATAATAAAACATTTTTTTAAATGCTCTCAAAATTTACCCCAGTCTTTCCTTCCTTCCTGAGGGAAAGTAGACTCAGCAGCACGAATTTACTTCTATTTTTCTGTTTAAACTCAAATTTCTCACTGGAGACAAGAACAGAATTGATTAAATATTTTCAAAGGAAACATAACTGACTGGGTGAAAGCACATAGGACTTAGCCAGGATTTGAACTGCTTCTTCAGAGCAACCAGACAACTTGTGTGACCTGTACCACCTATTCCTGCCTAATACAACCTGAAGTTTCCTAAAAAAGTTTACCCATGTATTTATTGGTTTAATCAACAGTTTCCCTTAATCAAGATGTGTAAACTAATAAATGAGTGTTTATTGTTCTACTGACTCCAACAAACCTGAAGAACAGTTCTTGCTGAGGTTGAGAGTAAGCAACTTGCCCAAAATTACCAAGCAAATAATTGCCAAAATTTGTTTATTTATTTTTGAGTCAGAATCTCACTTTGTTGCCCTCCATAGCATGTCGTGGCATCGTACCTCACAGCCACCTCAAACTCTTGGGCTCAAGCTATCCTCTTGTCTTAGCCTCCAGAGTGGCTGGGACTACAGGTGCCTGCCATAATACCCAGCTAGTTTTTCTGCTTTTATTAAAGATGAGGTCTCCCTCTTGCTCTGGCTGGTCTCCAACTCCTGAGCTCAGGCAAATCGCCTGCCTTGGCCTCCCCCAGTGCTAAGATTATAGGCATGAGCTGCTGCACCCAACCAATTACCAAGATATAAACATGGGTCTTCCTAACTCAAACATCTGCACTCTTTACCCTATGCTGTGGACCCTAGTCGCTAACTAAATATATTTTTGTTAATGTTCCATTAGTCCTCCATTACTTAACAGCTTTAAATATCATTTGCAAAAACTGAGATCACTGTTTATATTATTCCTATCTTCTCTTTCCCTCCCAATTTGTGTTAGTATTTATAAAACTTAAATTGTCTCATGACCTTTTAGTCTGTCATACAGTCTGCTATATTTTATGTCTTTGTTGATTCAAGTTCATTATTTAGTAATTTTTTTCAAGAAGGGTTCATGGAAATAATATTCCCTTGGTTCTTACATATTTAAATATGTCTCTTGCCTTTATACTTTGAAAGCTGTCAAAATCAAAATGGAGTCACTAATGGTAAGAAAAAATGGAGTCAATAATGGTAAGAAAACTCTGATAGCCAGGTGGTATGTCTCACTCATTCAGTCCCAGCTACTCAGGAGGCTGAAGTGGGAAGACCCAAGAGGTCAAGGCTGCAGTGAGCCATGATCAAGATACTGCACACCAGCCTAGGTGAGAAAGCAAGACCCTGTATCTAAAAGAAAAAAATATCTAGTTTTCATGTGGAACCATATTTTGATTGGAGGGTAAGAGATTGGGAGACTGGATAACTTTCATGATAGAATAATAGAATAATTTTAAAAGAATGATAAATGTGGAATGAGAGAAAAATGGGTAACTTAAAGTAAGAAAACAAAAAGCTCAGATGCCAGAAAGCTGGAGTCAAGGCATAAAAATATACAGCCACCATTTTTAATAAATCCCATTCTATCTGCAGCCCTCAAGTTCATAAACTCATCATTTTTTTTTTTTTTTTTTGAAATGGGGTCTCACTGTGCTGCCCAGGCTGGAGCACAGTGGAGTGATCATAGTTTATCACAACCTCAAACTCCTGGGCTCAAGTAATCCTCCTGCCTCAGCCTCCCAAGTAGTTAGAACTACACGTGTGTGCCACCACACCTGGCTAATTTTTATTTTTTTTTGTAGAGCTGGGGTCTTGCTATGTTACCAAGGCTGGTCTCAAACTCCTGGCCTCAAATGATCCTCTGCCTCAGCTTCCTAAAGTGAGTGAGGGCACCCAGCCCATAAATTGATCTTGTAAGTTCCTGAATTGCAAGTCCAGTTGGATTAACAATGCTGCCATGTCAGTCTTTTATATGGATGCAGCATCACAGGCTAGGAAAGAGAGGCTCTTGGCAATTATACATGTGTGGGCAATAGACAGAACTGAAGAACTCAGACTCCCCCAACTCCTTTAAAAAGGTTCCCATGGCGTCTCCTCTGCTTAAGGAAAATGGAATTCTGCTCTCCTGTGCTCTCCATCCTACTATGGCTTCCTACGACCAGGATTCAAACTCAACATGTCTAGAATCAGAATCAGCAAGGGAATAATCATACCTAAAATAAGTTTTTAAATTTCCTAATGAATTTTAAAAATTGGAATAACCTGGGGAAGATATGAGGGTGTGGATTTTAAGGGTCCATGATCAAAGGGATCATTACTTCCTTTAGGAACAAACCAAATAAACTGAAATGGGCACTCAGTAAGGTAGCTATAATTATTTTTACTGGATGTTAGCAATATTTTGTAACTCCTGAGGAAAATACATTTGTAGTAACTGTCCATATATAGTATTGCCATTGCTTGGTGATCACAGACATTGAAGTCAAAAATTAAAGTTTGTAGTAGATGCTTTACTTAGAGATACGGCAGCTCTTGAGCACCTTCCTTGGTCCTTCACCCTGAGTGATTCCTGCTAGCAGATGACTTCCTCTGAAGTAGCCTTGCTTTGTCTACCCTTCCACAAGTCATGGATGAAGATGTATGCTCCTTGGTTGCTGAAACCTTTTGAAGGTGACAAAAGAAAAGAGTTGAGTGTGCTACAGGGATGATGATATCACAAGAGCAGAAGGAACTCCCCAGCTATTCTGAGCAGATGCCCCTGAAGCCTGGTCCTGCCAGAGCTGAGTGACTCATCTCTTAGGGAGAGTCTCCACCCAATCCTCCTGCTTCAACCTTTCCTCACTCTGTCTGGATTCAGAAACATGTAGAGATTCAGGGACACAACCAACTGTATTATAGATGGGATAGAGCACTAATGATTTAAAGAACCCCACATGGTCCAGCCTTTCAGATGTCAGTAAGCTTAGAGTACTAATTTGGACTAGCATTGTTGTGACTTAGAAAATACTAGATTTCTTTCTTCCCTTCTGTCTAAATCTCCATCTTCCACCTCACTATCCGCTGAGAACCATCTCACTCCATTGAGAAAATGAAAATAAACAGAAGTAAACAAACTTCCTTCACCAAGTCCACAGAGCTAGCTGCTTCTGCATCCCTGTACTGTCTTCCGTCTCACACAATGCATAGGTCGTCCTGCCCCCCATCGAGTCCTGGATCCCACCTCTTCACCTCTGAAGGACTCTCTCCTTGCTACATGGCCCCTCTCTCTCCAGCATCATCAAATGTCCTTCTCTACTGAAGCATTCCCAGCAGGAAACTTACATGTTAAATATCTAACATCTCATAAAAAAAACATTCCCTGTCCCTACCTTCTCCAGCCCCACCCCACGCCTCTGCTCCCTGTAGAGCTAAACCCCTCATAGGGTTGCTTATTCTGTCTCCACCTCCTCACCCCGTTCTCTCCTGAAGCCGCTCTAAATGAGTTTTTGTTCCAGCTAGTCCACAGTATACCCTGAATGATCAAAGTCACCAATTACCGTATATACTCGAGTATAAGCTGAGTTTTTCCGGCACAAAATTTGTGCCAAAAAACTCAAACTCGGCACAAATTTTGTGCTGAAAAAACTCGGCTTATATTCGAATATATAAGGTATTCTAATCTCACTAAATACAAAGGATAAATCCCAATCCTCCTTTTACTTGCCCTCTTAGCATTGTGACACGGTTGATTCTGCCCTCTTTTCTGAAACCCTTTCTGGGGCTCCTGATTGCCGCACTCCTGCTTTTCTCCCCCACTCACTAGCCACTCACCCTTTTTATGTTCCCTTACTGGCTGTGCCTCCTTTTCCCAACCACTACATCTCGGAGCTCCACAGAACTGGCCCTCAGCTCTTTTCCCTGCTGACACTTACTCCCAGGTGATCACATGATTTCAAACAGCGTTATATGCAGAAGGCTCTCAAATAACCTGTCTCCACCACCGGCATATGGGACCTGCGCCCTATTCTGTTGAGCCACAGGCGCCGCCCTAATCTTCATATCTCTTAAGGCAATAGTGTTCCAATGTGAAGAAGGGAGCAGTGGGAAATCCCTCAGATGCTGAGAGCCAACACCAACCAGCTGGGAACGAAATCATCAGGGAAGACATTACCAGCAATAGGAATTTTCTCTGAATCATTTAAACGTGCCCCCATGAGAAAATACTAGCTTTAAACTCCTGCCAAGCGTAGAGAATGCTTTATACTAAGATGCTCTTCCATCTTACTCTTATTCCTTATCCTTGTTTCTTGCCACTGTGATTTCTGATTTTTTTCAGAGTGACAGTGGGAGAGAGGATGAAAGTGAGGTAATGAGGGGCAGGAAAGTTCTTATGCATTAATGATGATCTATTTTAGTAAAAAAAAAATAGACACTTGGAGAGGGGATCTTACGTGACAATTAAAGTATTGGTCATCATGCCAGATTGGACGTGTTTAATTACTGAACTGTGACTGCAACCAGAAGACTCTGCATTATCTTATGGGGCCTGAACTACTCCCAACAGAACAGATTTAAATGGACAGTTTAAGTCAACTGCTGTAAAATCATAGCCTACAAACCCTCCTTCTATATGAATGGTTTATAGGTGTCTTGAACTTTACTAGCTCCAAACTGGATTATTACGCTCTTTTGCACTGGCCCTCTGCCTGCTAAACCTGCTTCCCCCTCAGACTACCCTAGTTCAGTGAATGAGATGCTAATCCACCAGGCCAAGCTGCTCAGGACTGATTTCTCAACTTTTTTTTTTTGAGACAGAGTCTCTGTTGCCCAGGCTAGAGTGCCATGGCATCAGAGCTCACAGCAACCTTAAGGGATTCTCTTGCCTCAGCCTCCCAAGTGGCTGGGACTATAGGTACCAACCGCCACACCTGGCTAATTTTTTCTATGTTTAGTAGAGACAGAGTTTCACTCTTGCTCAGGCTGGTCTTGAACTCCTGAGTTCAGGCAATCCTCCTGCCTCGGACTCCCAGAGTGCTAGGATAACAGGTGTGAGGCCACCACGCCCAGCTTGACTTCTCGTTTTCACTTGCGTTCATGTGGAACCCGAATGCGCTGCCAGCTCCTTTGGTGTCACCTCCGCACAAGCACCACTGGCTACTTCACTCTCACCTGGCCTCCCTGCTTCCCCTCTTCCCTTGAGTCCTCAGTTCTCCACGCAGCAGCCATCTCCTTTTTAAAATGTTTGTTAGATCATATCTCTCCCCTACTTAAAACCTTTGAATGGTTTACCCTCACAGTTTGGACTGTATTCCAACTCTTAATCGTGGCCTCTAAACCCTACACCTGCCTCCCCTCAGCCCTACCTCCTGCCTTTCCCTCCACACTATGCTTCAGCCTCACCAGTTTTTCCTGTTTCCTGAACACACCAACCTCACTCCTGTCTCAGGAGACAGGCGCCTGGAGTCAAACTCTGTCTCAAAACAAAACAAAACAAAACAAAAGAAGAGGATTACACCTGTAATCCCAGCACTCTGGGATGCCGAGGGGGACAGATTGCTTGAGTTCATGAGTTTGAAACCAGCCTGAGCAACAGCGAGAACCTGTCTCTAAAAAATAGCTGGGGAATTCTGGGAAGATGGCCAACTGGTAGCAACCCTCAGCAGAAGCTCCTGAGCAGAGGGAAAAAAACTGGACGGAATCAGACTCTCTGAGGCCAAAGACAGGGAGCTGAGCCAAGAAAGAAGTTCGGCAAGCTGTAACTCCAAGGAAGAGCATTCAAGAAAACAAATTATAGGTACAAAGCCTATCAACTAGAGGATGGGAGACCCCTCCCCCAAGCAGGAGGCTTGCCAAAGGCTATCTGGGAATGAGCAGGGAACAAAAGACCTCTCATTTTATCTTGCTGGAGAGAGCCAACCTAAACTCCAGGTCTCTTTCTCCAGGGAGGTCCCACTTATGAACCTAGACACCACCCTGCCAGGCATAAAATTGAACAGGTATTTTTCCCCACAAGTCCAAACTCAGTCCACCCTTTCCCCTCGCATGGTGGTCTGAAGTTCTGCCCCCTGCAGAGCACAGAATGTTTGATCTTGCCCTGAGAGATCTGGGCATAGGGTGGACCGCCAACCATCAGGACAGAATCTGTTTCTTACGGGAAAGAAAGAGGGTTTGGAAAGAAAGGGACACTAGGCACAAGGAGGAACAGTCCCCTGGTTATGACTATGCCTGGTCAGTGGTGATGTTGACACTCAGTTCAGGCTGTGTCTGGCAGGACAGGGTGCAGAACCCCTGGCTCTGACAGCACCCACAGAGGGAGAGTGCCCATGTGGACTGAGTTTGGCAGACAGGGCTGGTCCCCAGCTCCTGCTGAGCCTACAGGCAGAGGCTTGCTAGGAATGGACTTAGACCTGAGAGCAAGGGCATGATTCCAACAGAAACCTCGAGCAGTGGCTTACTAGGTGTGAACCAAGACCTGAGGGCGAGGGCATGGTCACCCATCTCCAGTGGAACTGGTGAGCAGAGGCTTACTGGGTGAGGACTGAGACATGCAAGCGGAATGCAGTGCCCTGACTCTAACAGAGCCTGCGAACAGAGGCTTGCCAGGCAGTGGACTGACACTGGAGGCAGGGGCATGGTCCCCTGACTCCAACTGATCTGGCAAGCAGAAGCAAGCTGGGTGTGGACTGAGACCAGTGGGTGGGGGTGTGGCCCCTGGCTCCAACTGGGCCTGTGAGCAGAGAAGTGGACAACAGTGTTGACTGAGTCTGGTGGGTGGGAGTGTGGATCCCTGGCTCTAATTGTGCTGTTGGAGACCCTTGAATCCCTCTCTGTTAAGCAGGGTTTGCACTGCCTGAGACAATTTAATTGGAACCCATGTCTGAGGCTGTCCACTCAGGGACATTCTGACATTGACCTTTGAAGTTCTGTAGCAGAAAAGAACTGAAGGGTGGGGGCTGGACACCTCAGCTGTTCATATCTCTTCACAGTCGAGATTTAAACCTAATACTGCAGTTTCTTAGGATAGGATAGAGGTTGGTGGATATCAAAACAGAGCTAGCTTGCACTATCTCACCAAGTATGTCCTTAGCATCTCCGGCCAAAACTCTGACAGGGGCCTTTGGAAGGGTGTAGGAGATAAGCCACAATTACAAAGCCTAGTGCTTTGGTAAGGGGCTATCTCTACTACCTGGGAACCCAAATTCAATCTCACCCTACCAGTTCTAAAGACCAAACAGTGGAAAATAAACATGGTGTGAACCCAACAGAAGAACTCTGGCAACATGAATAACCAGAGTAGACCAAACCCCCACCCCACCACCCAAGAAATGACAAAGGAGATACTGAAGAAGCCATGTATAGACAAATGGCAGCATGTCAGAAATCAAATTCAGAATATGGATGGCAAATAAGATAAATAGAATGGAAAAAAAGATAGAAACTGAATTCCAAAGAGTAGTTCTAAAGTTGTTTCAAGAAATTAATGAATTCAAAGCCCAAGTCACCAAAGATATGGACATAATGAGAGAAGAGAGAGCAGAGCTCAAGGGAAAAAAAAAGTTAGTTGAGGAGCTCCAAAATATAGTAGAATCCCTCAGTAATAGAGTTGACCAGGCAGAAGAAAGAATCTCTGAAACTGAAGACAAAGCTTTTGAATGTTCCCAAACCCTCAAAGAGGCAGACAAATGGAGAGCAAAACCTGATCATTCCCTGAGAGAGTTGTGGGATCATTCCAAAAGATCAAACATTTGTCTTACAGGAATTCCTGAAGAAAAGGATGGCCCTAAAGGTACAGATGCTCTACTCCAAGAGATTTTGGAGGACAATTTCCCAAGCATTGCAAGAGATACAGAACTTCAGATAGCAGACAGTTTCAGAACCCCAACAAGACTCAATCCAAATAAAGCCTCTCCTAGACACATTGTGATTAACTTTCCCAAAGTTAAGATGCAGGAGAAAATTCTACAAGCAGCCAGAAAAGCATTACCTACAAAGGGAAAAGTATCAGAATGACTGCAGATCTCTCAGCCGAAATGTTTCAAGCCAGAAGAAGATAGTCATCAAACTTCAATCTCCTAAAACACAACAACTTCCAGCCCAGGATCCTCTATCCAGCTAAAGTGAGTTTCATTTGTGATGGAGAAACCAAATACTTTAATGACATAGACATGTTGAAGAAATTTGCAATAACTAAACCAGCTCTCAGGATATTCTCAGACCCAACCTCCACAATGACCAGCGCAATACTCTACTTCCAAAGTAAACTGACCCAGAAATTTTTGAACAAAACCCAACTTCCACAGTGGTGAAAGGATTTAAAATGTCCACTGGATATCTGAAAATCATGACACCCAAAACGCAACCAGACTTATGAATTCTCTCAATTAATGTGAATGGCTTAAATTGTCCTCTAAAGAGACACAGGCTGGCTGACTGGATACATAAACTCAGACCAGATATCTGATTTATACAAGAATCTCACCTTACCTTAAAGGATAAAAATAGACCCAGGGTGAAGGGATGGACTTGTATAATACAGGCAAATGGAAACCAGAAAAAAGCAGGGGTTGCAATTTTAGTAGAAGATACAATTGGCTTTAAACCAACAAATATAAAGAAAGAGAAGGAAGGTCACTACATATTTGTCAAAGGAAACACCCAACATGAAGAGATTTCTATAATTAACATTTATGCCCCCCTACCAGAATGCTCCTCAATTCATAAAGCAGACCCTAATGGATATGAACAAATTGATATCTTCCTGCACTATAATAGTTGGAGATTTTAACACCCCTTTGACAATATTGGATAGATCCTCCAAGAAGAAACTAAACAAAGAAATATTAGACTTAAACCTGACCCTAGAAAAAATGGACTTTACAGACCTCTACAGATCATTTTACCCTAATAAAAACTGAATATACATTCTTCTCATCAGACCACAGGTCATCTTCCAAAATAGATCATATCCTCGAACACAAGTCTAACCTCAACAAATTTAAAAGTGTAGAAATTATTCCTTGTATCTTCTCAGACCACCATGGAATAAAAGTTGAACTCAACAGCAATGGGAATCTTCATACTCAAACATGAAGTTTGAGTTTGGAAACATGAAGTTTCCACTCATGGAAACTAAATAATTTTAGGCTGATGATAGCTGGGTCAAAGACCAGATTAAAAAGGAAATGACTAAATTTTTGGAACAAAATGATAACAAAGACACAAATTACCAAAACCTGCAAAGGCAGTCCTAAGAGGGAAATTTATAGGATTGGAAACCTTCATCAAGAAAACAGAAAGAGAAGAAGCCAACAACTTAATGGATCATCTCAAGCAACTGGAAAAGGAAGAACATTCCAACCCCAAACCCAGCAGAAGAAAAGAAAGAACCAAAATTAGGGCAGAATTAAATGAAATTGAAAACAAAAGAATCATTCAGAAGATCAACGAAACAAAAAGTTGGTTTTTTGAAAAGATTTAATGAAAACCTTTGGCCAACCTAATCAGAAATAGAAAAGTAAAATCTCTAATACTGTCTATCAGAAATGATAAAGGAGAAATAACAACAGACACTTCAGAAATTTAAAAAAAAATCCTCAAAGATTACTACAAAAATCTCTATTCCAAGAAATTTGAAAATCTGAAGGAAATAGACCAATACCTAGAAGCCCGCCACCTTCCTAGACTCAACCAGAAAGAATTAGAAATCTTGAATAAACCTATATCAATCACTTAAATAGCATCAACAATCAAAAATATGAAATCTCTCAAAAAAGAAAAGTTCAGGACCAGATGGCTTCTCATCCAAATTCTATCAAACCTTTCAAGAGGAACTAGTACCTATATTATACAATGTTTTCCAAAGCATAAAAAAAGAAGGAATACTTCCCAACACATTCTATGAAGCAAATATCACCCTGATACCCAAACCAGGAAAGGATCCAACAAAGAAAGAAAATTACAGACCAATATTATTAATGAATATCGATGCAAAAATATTCAGTAAGATCTTAGCAAACAGAATTCAACAGCGCATCAAAAAAATTATACACCATGATCAAATTGGTTTTATTCCAGGGTTACAGGGTTGGTTCAACATACGCAAGTCTATAAATATAATACATCACATCAATAAAATAAAAGACAAAGACCATATGATTCTCTCAACTGATGCCAAAAAAAAGCCTTTGATAGTACCCAACATCCTTTCATGAGCAGAACACTTAAGAAAAGAGGCATAGAAGGGACATTTCTTAAATTGATAGAGGCCATCTACAGCAAACCCACAGCCAATATCATATTGAATGGTGTAAAATTGAAAACATTTCCACTCAGGAACGAGGCAAGGATGCCCACTGTCTCCACTGCTATTCAACATAGTAATGAAAGTCTTAGCCATCACAATCAGGCAAGAAAAGGCAATCAAGGGTATCCAAATAAGGTTAGAGGAGATCAAACTCTCACTCTTCGCGGATGATATGATCCTATACCTGGAAAATCCCAGGGATTCAACTACAAAACTCTTAGAAGTGATCAAGGAACACAGCAGTGCCTCAGGATACAAAATCAATACTTACAAGTCGGTAGGTTTTATATATGCCAACAATAGTCAAGCTGAAAATATAGTGATGGACTCTTTTACAATAATGCCAAAGAAGGGGAAATATCTTGGAATTTACCTAATAAAGGACGTGGAAGATCTCTATAAAGAGAACTATGGAACTCTGAGAAAAGAAATAGCTGAAGATATTAACAAATGGAAAAACATACCATGCTCATGGCTGGGAAGAATCAACCTTGTTAAAATGTCCATACTACCCAAAGCACTCTACAGATTTAATGCAATCCCTATTAAAACACCATTGTCGTACTTTAAAGAACTTGAAAAATAGTACTTCATTTTATATGGAATCAGAAAAAACCTCAAATAGCAAATACATTACTCAGAAATAAGAACAAATCAGGAGGTATCACATTACCAGACTTCAGGCTATACTATAAATCTATAGTGATCAAACAGTATGGTACTGGTACAAAAACAGAGCAGTAGATGTCTAGAACAGAATAGAGAGCCAAGAGATGAACCCGGCTACTTATCATCATTTGATCTTTGACAAGCCTATTAAAAATATTCAGTGGGAGAAAGACTCCCTATTTAACAAATGGTGCTGAGTGAACTGGCTGGCAACCTGTAGAAGACTGAAACTGGACCCCCACCTTTCACCATTACAAAAATTGATTTTCACTGGATAAAAGATTTAAACTTAAGACATGAAACTATAAAAATACTAGAAGAGAGGGTGGTGCCTGTGGCTCAAAGGAGTAGGTGCTGGCCCGATATGCCGGAGGTGGCAGGTTCAAACCCAGCCCTGGCCAAAAACTGCAAAAAAAAAAAAAAAAAAAAAAAAAAAAATACTAGAAGAGAGTGCAGGGAAAACACTTGAAGAAATAGGCCTGGGAGAATACTTTATTTCTCTGTCTCTGGGCAACCGAAGCAACACCAAAAATACATTACTGGGATCTGATCAAACTAAAAATCTTTTGCACACCCAAGAGCACAGTAAGTAAAGCAAACAGACAACCTTCAGGATGGGAGAAGATTTTGCAGGTTATGCTTTCCTGATTAATAACATGTACATGTTCACAGTAATAGAAATTCTAAATGGTTACCAGAGAAGGCTTCTGCTCAAACTATAGTATTCCACAAACAAGTGTGATGCCACTGGCCCTGGGTTCCCTATACAGAAAATTTGGGGGCTCAATAAAGATATTTTTACAGATAAATAAATAAATAAACAATAGCTGGGCGTTGTGGGAGGCTCCTGTAGTTCCAGCTACTTAGGAGGCTGAGGCAAGAGAATTGCTTGAGCCTAAGAGTTTCAGATTACTATGAGCTATGATGCCATGGCACTCAACCCCAGGGCGACTGAGTGAGAACTCTGTCTCCAAAAAAAATAAGAAGATAGGTTGTTCACACACTAATTTCTAACTATGGGGGAGACTGTAACTTCTCTTATCCACTCCTAAGAGAGGCTGACCCCAGAGTGCTGGGACACAGAGGGTGGAGAAGAGAAATGAAGGAGACCTGGAGTCGGTAGGCTGGTCTAGATCAGTGAAATGGCCACCAAGTTTAACTGCAGTTGCCTTCGGGTGAGAAATCTATGTTCTGTAAATACCTATATTTCTATGAATCTTACATTTTCAATTTAGGGCCTTTCCCCCTTAATTTATTACACATTTTCTTCTCATTGCCTTCAGCTAGAGGAGAGTCACCCACCAGCGTAAACAATGTGCCCTTCTGTTGTCTTGCCTGAATCAGAATCCCGGAATCTAATTGTTTTTAAGTTTAGGATCTGGATCAGAGTCAACTGCTGCTACTGGGTGTAGGGGTTGGGGGGCTGCTGAGACAATGTCAGGAAACAGGCACAGAGCTGACCCTGGGGGTGCACATTCCAGGGCTCCCATCCAGGTGCTTGAGGCTCCTTCATGTAGTCCATAGGTAGGAGGCCGACAGCAGTGCCTCAAAGCAGATGGCCATGGCACGGACCTGGGGCTAGTACTTGGGAGCTGAAGGGATGACCACATATGTACAGAGAGGACCTAAAGAGACTGCCCTTTTAACTATATCCCAGCATCCTGTCTAGGGCCTCTGCATAAGGATAGGGCCACAGCTGGCTCCTAGGACTCTGGCCTCATGAGTAGTCCATTGTGAGTCCAGCTGGAAACACTGGTGCTAGCTCTGTTTTGTGCCCCTCTGTTTGAGATGCTGGGCAATTGCTTTAAATTATTCATGATTATTCTTCTTCAACTCTTCAAATTTAAGCAATTTCCATCCTTTTAGGACACTCTGGATCTCCTGGTTACTCCAAGTTTTAATTAACGGGTCTGAGGCCCGGCACAGTGGCTCAGACCTGTAATCCCACCACTTTGGGAGCCTGAGGTGGGCGGATCTCCTGAGCTCATGAGTTGGAGAACAGCCTGAGCCACAGCAAGACCCCGTCTCTAAAAATAACCAGGTGTTGTGGCAGGCACCTATAGTCCCAGCTACTCAGGAGACTGAGGCAAGAGAATTGCTTGAGCCCAAGAGTTTGAGGTTGCTGTGAGCTATGATGCCATAGCACTCCACTGAGGGGGACAAAGTGAGACTCTGTCTCAAAAAAAATAAATAAATAAAAATTAAGTGGTCTGGGGGGTTTTCCATGTCCTTGGCTTCATTTTCCTCCTTTGCATTTTATGGGTATTTACCTTCAGTCTGAAGTCTCTCACTCTCCAGTTTTATTCCTGAGTTTTCTCCTAGGTTTCTTTTCACTTCAGCTACAGGGCAGAATCCAGGGTCTGCAGAGAACCAGCACTTACTCTGTTCTAATCCAGGAGAGTCAGAGGGTACTCAAGTGTAGAAATGTGTCTGTTCCTCTCTGCTTCTGGCAGTCTCTTAAATTTGGAGGTTTTACTTCTGAAATGTTATTACTTTCATGAAGTATGGTCTTTTTGAAATTTTTTTACCTATCCTGACTATATGAAGAGGAAACATTTGGGGCCTGGCTTGTATGCTAAGTGAATGGTAGAGAGATGGTAGGGATGGCAGAAAGAGAGAAGGGCAGACTCTCGGGGGGAGGCAGCCAGGGACATTTTGGACAGCACCATCCACCCACCAGAGAGCACCCAGCTATGCAGCTCCACCAGGTCGCCAGGGGCAATCTCCATTTCCTGTGAAAAAAGGACATCTAACTCCCAGTTTCTTCTGCTCTATCCCTCCCCTTTGCAGGGGGCTGGGGCCCACTGCCCCCTCTCCTCTCAGAAGTCTGCCATACAGAGAAGTTCCCAGTTGCTCAGATTTTGGTGTCAGCAGTGGCTACCCTGTGTACTGCACAATGGGACTGCCCAGCTCTTACCACATCCTGATCTTCATCCCGTTCTACATCCTGGCTGAGGTTCAAGGAAGAGCAGTGCCCTTCAGAGTTGGCCCCTTTAGGACTTGGATTCTTTCCCTCCTGATAACACAGAGTTTCTTTTTCCAGAAAGGATAACCCTTTGGCTCTGTACGGAGGAATTGGAAAGAAAGGAATTCTCTTAACTCTCAACTCAATTATAGCATTTAATGTTTTTAAGTTTGAAGTCAGTAGGTTCTTTATGAACTTACATATCCATATTTTTATGAAAAAGAAACACAAATAAATAATATTACCTTGCTCTAGAAATAGTTTCATCTGTAATCTCTTTACCGCTTAATCCAATAGCTGAGTGAGGGTCTTTGGGGTGAATGACCCTCCCATATTTGTCCATTTTGTTTTCCTTGGAAAGGTCTAACTCTGCCAAAGACAAACATGCCTTCTCCACCCCTGCAGCTGTAATTGGGGTGCTTCCCTATATCATGAAAGAGAATTCAATCTTCTTCCTCTTTTTCCAGAAGGAGCTCATAGACTTAAGCCTCTAGTCTAAAATATAAGCCCCCAGGTACTCCAGCAATGCAATAATCTCCTTCATATCTGGGTTACACTCTGCTAATAAAAGTACCGAAGAACAAAATCTCTCCTTCTATATCATTTATAGAAATTAGACAGGATTAAGATGTGGATTATCCTAAAATCTTATCCAAACATCTGTTTGAGACTGTAGCAGTTAGAGGAACTTACTCCTTTGAATTCTAATATACAAGAGTGATTCTGAATCATTCTATCTTTTCAGGCCTTCAGCTACAAAATTAATAGGGCTTCGTTTCAATACTTCCTTCTGTCCCTAAATTTCAGCTCCTATTCAAGAGACAAAGCAGCAAATTGGTTTTTGTTTTTGAGACAAAGTCTCACTCTGTTGCCCTGGGTAGAGTGCTGTGGTGTCATTGTAGCTACAGTAACCTAAAACTCCTGGGCTTGAGCAATCATGCTTCAGCCTCAGCCTCCCAAGTACCTGGGACTATAGGCACCCACCACAATACCCAGCTAAGTTTTCTTTCTATTTTTAGTAGAGAGGGGGTCATCATCCTGCTTAGGCTGGTCTGGAACTCCTGAGCTCAAGCCATCCACAGGCCTGGGCCTCCTAAAGTGCTAGGATTACAGGTGTGTCACTGAGCCCAGCCAAAATCTCTTACTTTTAATTCCATAGCTACTTAATTGCAATGATCTTCATGTAACATGAATGGCAGTGTGTACACATACCACTTCTCTGCCTGTAACATCTCGGTAGGATATTGTAACAGCTACTACACCCTAAAACTAGTTTCAAACTCTGGAGTTTATACTGCTCCAACTCAATAAAAACTCCACTAACCTTTAATTTTAGTACAAGTTAACAATTATTTCCCATTTCTTTCTTTTCTTTTCTTTTCTTTTTTTTTTTTGCAGTTTTTGGCCAGGGCGGGCTTGAACCCAACACCCCCAGTATATGGGGCCGGCACTCTACTCCTTGAACCACAGGCCTTCTGTGCTTGTTATTTCTAAGTGTGTTAGCTCTTTGTCCCTTAAAACCAGAAAAGCCTGACTAGAGCTGCCACCTCACCCAGACCTGTGGGAGGTGCCAGACCTGGTGCCACAGTGGAGCTGGTGCATCCATAGCACCTTGTCCGCAAGGTGAAGGGACGATTGACGGTGGACGAGGGCAACACAGCCCAGCGCCTTACATGAGCGGAGCAAAGCTGTGCAGTGACAGGCTTACTTGTAAGTAACTGCTGTTTCTTCTTCCTGGGATGCCAGAAGATGAGGAGCTCTTGCCAAGGGTTTCAAATCAAAACTAGTATGGTTAAAATTCACTTTCACTTTTAACCTTTAACAAGATAACATGTGTGAGGATGTTTTGAAGACAATACTAGCTTACATACTTACACAGAAATTACTGTGATACACTGACTGCTATAAACAGAGTCCAAAATAATATCATTACTTCAAACTGGTACCATTTAGATGAGATTAGTTTTTGTTTTGTTTTGGTTTGATTTCGTTTTGAAACAGGGTCTCTCCTTGTCACCCAGGCTGGAGCACAGTGGGCAGATCATAGCTCACTGAAACCTCCAACTCCTAGGCTCAAGCGATACTCTTGCATCAGCCTCCCAAACTGCTGGGACTACAGGAGTGAGCCACCACAGCTGGCTAAAATATTTTTTGTCTGTCTTTTCACTTAGCTTTTGTCCTATCCCATATTCAAACTGCAGTACATCATTTGTCAGATTAAAGTTCCTAGTAATACCATTTCCAGCATCTCATTCCCTCCTCAACTCTACTCACCGACTCCCCATTCCCTGCAGGACAAATGTCCAATTCTTTAGCACGCTTTAAAGGCTCTTCACAAAACAGCTCCAACCTGGATTCACAGACTGAATCAATGACTGCCCATCCATCCATTCATTACACAGACAAGTAAATAGTTGCAAACTGTGTGATAAATGAAGACGTACTGAGTACAGGGGTGGGACAGCAGAGGGACTAATCCATATTGCCTAGTCAGAGGAGGTAGTTTGGAAAGACTTCCGAGAACAAGTCATAAAGTGCCATTTCGTAGAGTCTTGAAAACAGACTTTTGCTCAATAAAAAGATAGGTGGACAGTCCAGAGAGAAAGCCCAGCATGTGCAAAGGCACAGAGGTATGAAGAATACCATTTATTCAGATAGAGATTAGTTTTTAACTGAGGGACATGGGAACCACTAAAGGCAATTAAATTGGAAAGTAACATGATGCACCGCGTAAGCTCACTTGGTAGCACCCTACAATGTGAGAGAAAATAAAGGCACTGTGGACTGTGGAGTCAGAGACCTGATTTCAATTTCTGACTCTACCATTTTATGGCTATAAATAAGTAGCTTCCAACTTCTTGTGCACTGGACTCATGTGTGGTGGTCTTGTTTGGTTTTGTGGTAGGGTCTTGTTCTGTCACTTAGGCTGGAGTACAGTGGCACAATCACAGCTCACTGAAGCTGAGAACTCCTAGGCTCAAGGGATTCTCCCCCTCAGCCTCCCAAGTAGCTACAAAGTGGTGCCTAGCCACATATGGCTAATTTTATCTGAGGATTTAAAAAAAAAAAAATACCTGTACTGAGATCTAGATTCTACCCCCAGAGATTCTAATTTCATTTGTCTAGGGTATGGCCTGGGTATCAGGATTTTTTTTTAACTTCCAAGAATATTCTAAGATAAAGCCATAGCTGAAAAATACTGCTATAAAACTGACAGGGTACTTCCGTTATTGGTGTAATAGTACCTACTAAGTACCAACCAAATGCAGTTTCTATGAAGATGAAACGAATGAGCATATGTTAAAACATGTATAACTGGGCGGCGCCTGTGGCTCAAGGAGTAGGGCACCGGCCCCATATACCAGAGGTGGCGAGTTCAAACCTGGCCCTGGCCAAAAGCTGCAAAAAAAGAAAAAGAAAACCTGTATAACTGTGCCTGGCACATAGGAGCTGAATAAATTATAATTATTATCCTAGGTTAGAGATGAAGACGAGAATTTAATTTAGGGAAATGTTAAGGAAGGGGTAGATAAGGAGGAGCACTAGGAGTGAACATGACAGAGCCTACTGCTAACTTAGATAAAGGGATAATGAGAGAAAAAGAAGAACCCGGATATTTCCTATAACTAGAAACACGAAGCACATGTAGATGCTTAAGATAACTAGCATGAGTGGCTGCCTTGTGTGTGAAAGGAACACAGGTGATGGACTATCTGTGACTGGAGTATAGAAGGCACGCTCATCCTGCTCTAGCCCCTCCTGACTCATGCAGAGTTTCCAGACTGTCTTAGTGGTGAAGCCCTGGAGCTCCTTTCCCACTCTCAGACTCCTGGCCCCAAGGTGCAGGCTGGAGACTGAGAAGTGACATCACGATTATTTTCAAAATTTGAAAAACATGCTGGCGAGAAGACAGGCCTCTATGTGATTAAGAATTCGAGTCTAGTCTTTAATGACACCTAGCACACGCTTAGTGTGCAATGATTAAGATGCAGTGCAAGGGCCGTTTAAGAATCCAGTCATCCCCCAACACACCAAGCCCCCTGAGGCTATGACCCCTAGGGATCATAGAAAAGAATCCAACAGTCATCCAAAGAGAACATTTTCCTTACCACATTACACACCACCAGTACCTTAGTGAAGCTGAAAACAAATATTGTGGTTGGAACTCATAGCATGCCCATTAATAGCTCACTATAAAATTGGCATTCTAAATATTACCTAAATATTATCTTGATACACAATCAGAGTTAAACCTATTATAAACAGATTCCTGGTTTGGATGGACCTCACCTAATTACAAGAGCAAGGATTCTGATGCTCAAAGTAGACAAAGAAAAAAAATGTAACAGCCATTTTTCACAATTCTGTCTTAAGGGATTTACAATGCCATTTGTAGCCAATTTTTTTTTTTTACAGTTTTTGGCCGGGGCTTGGTTTGAACCCACGACCTTTGGCATATGGGGCCAGCACCCTACTCCTTTGAGCCACAGGCGCTGCCCTGTGGCCAATTTTTTAAAAATAAGAAATGAAATTGGCAGCACCCGTAGCTTAGTCGGCAGGGCACCGGCCACATACACCAAGGGTGGTGGGTTTGAACCCAGCCTCAGCCAGCTAAAAACAACGATGCAATGGTAACAACAAAAAAGGTTTCTGCCAGGGCTTGTGGCAGGAGCCTGTAGTCCCAGCTACTTGGGAGGCTGAGGGAAGAAAATCACTTAAGCCCAAGAGCTGGAGGTTGCTATGAGCTGTAACGCCACAACACTCTACCAAGGGTGACATAGTGAGACTCTGTCTCAAAAAAAATAAAGAAAGACCTGAACAGCAGACATTTCATCAAAGAAGATACACAAATGACAAATAAGCATATGAAAAGATGCTCAACATCATATGCCATTAGGAAACTGCAAATTGTAACAGCAATGAATGATGTATCACCACATATCTAATAAAATGGCAAAAAATCCAAAGCACCGACATCACCAAATGCTGGTGAGGATGTACAACGACAAGAACTCTCATTCACTGCTGTAGGGATGCAAAATGATACAGCCATTTGTTGTTACAGTTTGGCCGGGACTGAGTTCAAATCTGCAACCTTTGGTATGTGGGGCCGGCGCCCTACCCACTGAGCCACAGGCACTGCCCTAGTACAGCCACTTGGAAAGACAATTTGGAATTTCTCACAAAGCTAAACATAGTCTTACTACATAATCCAGCAATCACATTCCTTGATATTTACCCAAAGGAGTTGAAAACTTAAAACCTTGCAAGCAGGCTAAGTGCCTGTAGCTCAGTAGCTAGGGAGCCGGCCACATACACCGGAGCTTGTGGGTTAGAACCCAGCCCAGGTCTGCTAAACAACAATGACAACAATAACAAAAAAACAACCGGGCATTGTAGTGGGCACCTGTAGTCCCAGCTACTTGGGAGGCTGAGGCAAGAGAATCGCTTGAGCCCAAAAGTTGGGAGGATGCTGTGAACTGTGATGCCAAGGCACTCTACCAAGGGTGACATAGAGAGACTCTGTCTCAAAAAAAACAAACCATAAAAAACAACAACTTGGAAGCAACCAAGATATCCTTCAGTAGATTAGTGGAGAAACAAACGGTGGCCCATCTAGATAAGAGAGTATTGATTGTTCAGTAATTAAAAAAAAAAAAAGCTCTCCAGATAATGAAAATGCATGGAGGAAACTCAATTGCATATTTGAAAGAAACCAGTCTGAAAAAGTGTTGTATGATTCCAGCTATATGACATTCTGAAAAGACAAAATCAGAGAGACAGTAAAAAGATCAGTGGTTCCCAGGGGCTTGTGGGATGGGAGGGATGAATAGGTAGAGCCCAGGAGACCTTTAGACCAGTAAAGTTATTCAGTATTATACTCTAATGGTAGATGTGTGACATTATGCATTTGTCAAAATCCATAGAATAATGCAACACAAAGAGTGATCCCTAATATAAACTATTATATAATTAATATTAACTTTAGTTAATAATAATGTGCAGGACAAAGCTGGACACAGTGACATGTGCCTACAGTCCCAACTACGTGGGGGGCTAAAGTGGGAGGATTGCTTGAACCCAGGAGTTTAAAGCCAGTCTGGGTAACATGTTGGGAGTCCATCTGTTAAAAAATAAATAAATATATATATATGTTAATTTTATTTTATTTTATTATTAAATCATAGCTGTGTACATTAATGCGATCATGGGGCACCATACACTGGTTTTGTAGACCATTTGACACATTTTCATCACACTGGTTAACATAGCCTTCCTGGCATTTTCTTAGTTATCGTGTTAAGACATTTATATTCTACACTTACTAAGTTTCACATGTACCCTTGTAAGATGTACCATAAATTAATTTTTTTTAATGCACAGGACAGTCCTCCAGATAGCCTTGGACCAACCCAGTTCTCTTCTGCTCTCTCACTTGTAGTTCTCAAGAATAACTATAGAATGTTATTCTGGAAATGCAACATCCTGAGATAAGGAGGAACCGAGAGGAACAAGTTAAACTCTGTTCCTGTGCCTCCTAAAACAGGATGTCCGACAAGACTTTAGCCCAGTGGTTCCAGCTGTCCTGAGGTATATACCCAGGGTAGGCTTCTTTTTCAGGGTCCCTTGTCTGCAGTGCAAACAGGGCACGTGCAGATGAGATTCCATCTGCCTTGGGCAGCTTTCCTGAGCCTTGGGGATTTGGCTCGCCGTGAATCCTAGGTTTCTACTGTTTCTTGCTGCCTTCTGTGAATGAAGTTGCTTTACCTGACAGGTATCAGTATTCTGTGTCACCGAACTTATGCAATTAGAAGTTGCAGCTCAAGATGCAGTGGGCTGAGGTGGTAACCAGCACACAGTGAACAGTAAACCTACTGCACAATGCAGCAGTCCCCAACCTTTTTGGTCCAAAGACCAGTTTCATGGAAGACAATTTTTCCACAGGGTAGGGAGATGGTTTCAGGGTAATTCAGGTACACTACATCTCCACCTTAGATCATCAGGCATTACAGTCTCCTAAGGAGCACACAACCTCAGTCAGTCCCATGCCTATGCAGTTTACAGAAGGGTTCATGCTTCTCTGGGAATCTCACGCTGCCACTGATCTACAGGGGGTGGATCTCAGGTGAGGCAAGTGATGGGGAGCAGCTCCCCCCCACCAGCCTCACCGCCTGCTGTTCAGCCCAGCTCCTAACAGGCCGCAGACCCATATCAGGGGTTGGGGACAGGAAGCAGTGTTTATCAACAGTTAACAAATGTACCTTACTAATGCAATGTGTTAATAATAGAGGAAACTGTTGGGGAGGGATGGCAAGAGAAGGGAAATGGAAATTCCCTCTACTTTCTGCTCTATTTCTCTGTAAACACAAAACTCCTCTTTCTTAAAAAATCTATTCTTTTTTTTTTTTTTTTTTTAAATAAAGCTAAAGTTGGCCAGGCATGGTGGCTCACGCCTGTAATCCTAGCACTCTGGGAGGCCCAGGTAGGCGGATTGTCTGAGCTCAGGAATTCAAGATCAGCCTAAACCAGAGCAAGACCCCATCTCTAAAAATAGCCAAGCACTGTGGAATGTGCCTGTAGTCCCAGCTACTTGGGGAGGCTGAGGCAAGAGAATTGCTGAGCCCAGGAGTCTGAGAAGTTGCGGTGAGCTATGATGCCACAGCATTCTACCGAGGGCGACAAAATGAGACTCTTGCCTCCCCCACTCCTAAAAAAGAAAGCTAAAATTGGCCAAGCACAGTGGCTCACATCTGTAATTCTAGCACTCTGGGAGGCCGAGGCAGGTGGATTGACTGAGCTCAGGAGTTCAAGATCAGCCTGAGCCAGAGCGAGACCCCGTCTCTAAAAATAGCTGGGCATTGTGGCGGGTACCTATAGTCCCCGCTACTTGGGAGGCTGAGGCAAGAGAATCACTTAAGCCCAAGAGTTTGAGGTTGCTGTGAGCTGTGACACCACCAAGAGTTTGAGGTTGCTGTGAGCTACGACGCCACCACACTCTACCAGGGGTGACAAAGTGAGACTCTGAGGAGGCAGGGAGGGAGGGAGGAAGAAAGGAAGGAAGGAAGGTAAAGATTAGGCATATAGATAATACAGTATTCCTATATACTATGCAGAGACCCACTATCATTGGAAGAGGGGCAAGAAGCTACCATCTAAGAACAACCACAGATACAAGGTAGAGTTTGGCTGCTACAGGGATTAGAGAAAGGAACCCCAAGAAAGCCAAAGAAAGGAGGCCCAAGCGCACAGGGCTTGCCTAAAACTGAAGCGAGATGAAAAAACATAGGTTCCTCTGCCTCCACTATGAATCTTGCAATAAGCAACAGCAATATACTTCTCAGGGAGAGGCAAGAGTGTAGAAAGAACTCCCCTCTGCCTCTGTGATGTCTGCTTGCAGGGACAGCTGAAAACTGAGGGGTGGGAGTGGGGTCAATAGCACTTAAGAACTCCTCCCTGGCACCCAGCTCCTACCCCAAGCAAAACAGTTATTTGAGGCCTGGAGTGCACTCACAGTAATAAACAATACTCAAACCCAGCTAAACATCTCAGTAGATATGCCCAATTCACCACACTAATGCTTGACAAAAGAGGTATGTCCATTTCTAGACATACTCAGCCCATACTGTTCTTTTATCTCAGATGTCTGGCTTTCGATCAAAATTTACAAGATATATATATATATATATATAAAAAAAAAAAGCTAGACAAAATAACCCATTATCAAGAGGTAAAGCAATCAAAAGGCTGAGGTAGGAAGACCCCTTGAGCTCAGGAGTTTGAGACCAGCCTGAGCAAGAGTAAGAACCCATCTCTACTAAAAATAGAAAAACTAGCCAGACATTGTGGCAGGTGCCTGTAATCCCAGCTACTTGAGAGGCTGAGGCGGGAGGATCACATGAGCTCAAGAGTTTGAGGTTGCTGTGAGATAGGATGACACCACAGCACTCTAGGCTGGAGTAACAGAGACTCTCTCTCAAAAAATACATACATACATACATACATAAAATAAAACAAAATAAAGAGGCTCGGTGCCTGTGGCTCAAGCAGCTAAGACGCCAGCCACATACACCTGAGCTGGCGGGTTCGAATCCAGCCCGGCCCGCTGAACAACAATGACTGCTGCAACCAAAAAATAGCTGGGTGTTGTGGCAGGTGCCTGTAGTCCCAGCTACTTGGGAGGTGGAGGCAGAATCACTTGAGCCCAGGAGTTGGAGGTTGCTGTGAGCTGTGATGCCACAGCACTCTACCCAGGGCGACAGCTTGAGGCTCTGTCTCAAAAATAAAAAAAGAGAGAGAGAGAGAAGAGATAAAGCCATCAAAAGAATCAGATCCAGAAATGTTGGAACTTTCACACAGGGAATTCAAAGTAACTCACTAATATGGTAGGGAATCTAGTGGAAAAGGTGAACAGGTGAACAACATGCATGAAAAAATACAGGATTTCTGGGACAATGAAAACTGTATTAAAAAAATCAAATGGGAATGCTAGAAATAAAACAATCATGATAACAGTGCTGAAGAACTCCTTTCGTGGGCTACTCAACAGATGGGACACAGCTGAGGAAAGACGTGAATTTAAAAGATAGTCAGCAGATCCAACTGAAATACAAATAGGAAAAAAATGAATGGAAATAGAACTAGAACAGAGTATCAAAAAGCTACGTCACTGTGAGACATCATCAAATAGTCTAATATACATACAATTGGAGTTTCAGAAGGGAAAAAACAGGAAATAGAGCATAAAAAATATTTGAAGTGATAATGGTCTAGAATTTCCCCCAAATGAAATGAAATATTTTTTATTTGAAGTGATAATGACACTTAAAAGAATCTAAGAGATAGAAAGAAAAGCAAACCTATGTACATCATAGTGTAGCTAATAAAAACTAAAGAGAAAGAAAAATCTTGAAAATACCCAAGAATGCCAGGAATGGTCACTCACACCTGTAATTCTAACACTCTGGGAGACCTAGGAAGGTGGATTGCTTGAGCTCAGAAGTTGGAGACCAGTCTGAGCAAGAGCAAGATCCTGTCTCTACCAAAAATAGAAAAACTGAGTCAAGAGGACCACTTGAGCCCAAGAGTTTGAGTTTTCTGTGAGCTATGGCATTCTACCAAGGGTGACAGTGAGACTCTATCTCAAAAAAAAAAAAAGTACCAAGAAACATCACACACAGAGAAACAAAGATAAAAATTACAGATTTCTCTTTTAAAAATGCATTTTTAAAAGAAATCATTAAGTATGAAAAATTTATATCATTGTCTCAAAAAAGAAAGTTTCAAAGTCTACGAAATTTCTATAATTTCTAGTATATTCACCATTACCTGCTCCTTTTGCAAAATTCACTTTCTATGTATCTTGTAGGCAGTTTAAGCCACTCATTTGGAGTCATAAAGTCCCTTGCTTTGGAAATGCTTGGAAATCTTGAATGCAGTTTGGTCTTCTCAATCTCTTTAAATTCTTTCATTGTATATATTTTGCCTGCAGGAATATTGATAATCTGAATAAGCACCCTTAAATGCAACTGTAACTGCTCCTGGACCATGAAATCACATAACAATTAGGAACTAAGTACCAGTCTCACACTGAAGAAGAGTTCTTTTTTCATCATCCTTGTCACATTGTGCCTTTTTCAAAGGGTCACGAAATGGTGGAACGGTAACCTACAGGAGAGGAACTTCTGTGAGGACTGGGTTGCAGTTCTGAGCATTAAACATATTCAGTCTATCCTATTCATATGGACGGGACAGCCTATCCACTTACAGCTCTTATGACAGAGGAGTAAAGAATATAATATCTACAAATGAACTACAGGCTTACTATTATATATATTTAAGACATCACAAAGAGTTGGGGGCTGTCCAATACTTCTCTTAACAAGGTGCCCCAGTCCAAGAGGCAAAGTTAGCTCTTGTTTCAAAGTATAGGTTCAACTCAATTTTGATATGAGGACCATTAATGACCTAGTACATGGTGGGAGGTGGGGAAAGGGGAGAGCAAAGTATAGGTTCAGTCTTCAAAAATTCTTTCATTGTATCATATATTTTCAAATTTAAAAATTTCTTGCCAAGCACAAAAGCAAAAAATGTATCTATATATTCATCTTAATCACTAACATTCATAATCAACAACATAATTAACAGTTACGCCTCAAAACTTAACCAACAGAATATTCAAGATAAAGATCATTTATGAGCCAAGGTATTGAAGTACTAAATCTACTGTATGGGCCTATGTTATCCAAATCAAAGTGACAGTTCCACAAAAGAAATCGCATTCAGCAACAATAACATTTATGGTCCAGGCCTAGGTAGTGAAATTCTAACACAACCTAAAAGGTCACCCATATATCTTTCTAATGATAATCAGGCTTGCTTTTCTGCGATAATTATAATATACAACATGGCTATTAGAGTCATAAAAGTGATCAGACTGCCCTCTAGAATTTTGCTTTTATAGAAGTTATGAAGAGTGTTACTTATATAATATTAGGAAAACATTAACACATTTATACAAAGAGACAAAAACAGTACTATTATTTTCAGGGTTTTGTGCAAGATCTATTTACCTATGACTAGAAATCACATTTTAAATTTTAAATTGAAGAAAGAAACAAAGAATATTTTCATTTTATTAGTAATTTTAAGTCCTGACATTCTACTATTTCTACTGAGAAGCACTTGTAGACCATAGGAACCTAAATGGGGTAGACCATAGGAACCTAAATGGGGTTATTATAACCCAGTGGTTCTCAAACTATTTTATTTCAAGATATTATTGTCAAAAGAACTCTTGAATATGTGAGTTATCTATTGGTATTTACTATATTAGAAATTAAAACTGAGAAAATTAAAAATTATGTATTAATTTTAAAATAACAGCCTATATAACATATTTTTATGAAAAATTACTATATTTTCCAAAGCAAAAAAAAAAAAATGAGAAGAGTAACATTGTTTTACATTTTTGCAAATTTCTTTCATGTCTTGCTTAGTAGAAGACAGCTAGATTCTCACACCTGCTTCTGGATGCCGTCTGTTGATATATGTCGTTTTAGTTGAAGAAAATGAAGAAAATCCATACAGAGATATGTAGTTGGAAAACAAAGGAGTATTCTAACAATTTTTTTCATATCACAGTGGATATTCTTTTTTGTACTATACTCAAACTCAACAAGTGGCAGTTTCTTAAAGGTTAGTTTTGATGTGGAATCTGAAACCACATCAATGAATTTTTCCTACTTTTCACTGTTTTTTTTTTTTTTTTTTTTAGCGGTTTTTGGCAGGGGGTGGGTTTGAACCTACCACCTCCGGCATATGGGGCCTGCACCCTACCCCTGTGAGCCACAGGCGCTGCCCTGTTTTGCACTTTGAATGAATCTTTTTCCCATGCATGATTTTCTAACATCATAAATTGATCATGTGGGAAAAAATATGGATCACTGGGTTATGAAATATCTTCTAAGTTTATATACTTCATCATATAATAGCAAAGAACCTCATTTATTAATATCATTACCAATCTCATCAGTAAAGTCTTTGAGTGTTAGAACATTGTCATACTCATTATGGTAAATATGAGTTTTCCAAAATTCTCAAGTTTTGCTTGAAAACTCATGCTTTTTCATTGGTAACAAATACTATTAGTTTTCCTTGAAGTGACAGGCCCACTTAATTCATTTTGCTAGTTAATAATGATGTATTATATTCTTCAAAATTACGGAAGAGACAGATTTTATGTGTCATTTATTAAAAAAAGTATGTGAGGTATTCCACAATGTATACATATTTCAAAACAAGATAAATATATACAATTTTCATTTTTCAATTAAAACAAAAACAGTTCAGCTAACTACATTTATTTCAAGACGGTGGGGGGGAGAAGAAAGCAGTTCTCACGTATAAAAAAAAAATTACTGCTTGTTAAAGAACACTCTTAAGTGAAATTGCATTTATTTTTACTTGTGAGTGCATGGCAATGAAGAATATAATGACTACTCGCACAGTGTGGTGACATGACACCAATCACACCAGCAATTCTACCCACCATTGCTTTTGCACCATCAACACAAATGTCAACACACTGAAAAAGGCAAATAATATTTAGCAACTATTATGAAAATAGTTTTAGCCTAACAGACCCTCCCACAAGGGCCTTGAGATTTCAAATGCCCATGTACCTCACTTTGAGAACTGCTGCTGCAGGCTCAAGGTGCTCAGATTACTTTAAAAGGTCACAAATAAACTTCATTTAGAAAAGCAGTATAGCCAAAGAACAGAAAAATGGAATTTTGGTAATTGCTGTAATTTGAATGTTCCTGTCCTTGCAGATTCATATGTTGAAACCTAATAGGTTTAACAATGGATAGGATTAAGAGGAGGGACCTTTAGGAAGTGATTAGGTCATTAGGGTGAAGCCCTCTATGAATGGGACTAGTGCTCTTATAAAAAAGGCTCAGGGAGCTTGTAGCCCATTCTGTCAGTGAGGACACAGCTAGAGGAAATCATCTATGAGAAACAGGACATTCCTAGTCATCAAATCTGCTGGGTGTTGAACTTGCACTTCCAAGTCTCTAGCACTATGAGAAACTTTGGTTGTTTATAAATTATGTTATCTAAGCTATTTTGTTATAGCAGCAAGAACAGATTAAGACAATATCAAAAAGACCTAATTTCAAGTCTTGATTTTGCCCCTCACTGTATTACTAGTTAGTGTGTCTAAGATTCTAAACTCTCAGTTTAACTCTCATCTATAAAAATAGAAACAATATGGTGGTGCCTGTAGCTCAAGCAGCTAAGGTGCCAGCCACATATATCAGAGCTGGCGGGTTCCAATCTGGCCCAAGCCTGCCAAACAATGACAACTACAACCAAAAATAAGAGCCCATGTTGTGGAGGGCGCATGTAGTCCCAGCTACTTGGGAGGCTGAAGCAAGAGAATCGCTTAAGCCCAGGAGTTTGAGGCTGCTGTGAGCTGTAATGTCAGAGCACTCTACCCAGGGCAATAGCTTGAGGCTGTGTTTCAAAAAAAAAAAAAAAAATAGGGACAATAGTATATACACACCATTTTTTTAAAAGAGGAAAGAAGCCTAGAATTCTTATGCAAATACCAGCAGTTCAAAATGTCTATGACTCAAGGCAGTTTTTTCAGATGTTTTATTTTATTTAATAATATCCACTATTAGCAAAAGCATTGAAAAATAGATTCTATGGTAGGTAAAAGGTTAAGTTTATACAACATATCTGGAGGATAATGTGGCAAAATGAATCAAAATTATTCATGCCCTTTAATCAGTGATTCTACTTCTAACAACTTACCCTAAGGAAAAAATTAAGAAATGTAAAGCTACAGAAATGTTCATCATAATGTCTTTTATAACAGCACTCGGCAAAAACAATCTAGATGTTCAAAACAGAGTATTTGTATAAAAAAATTATAGTATGGCAGAACAGTATATGGCTAGAAACACATCTATGCTCTGCTATTTACAGCTGGGTGACTTCAACAACCTATCTTAGCCTCACTTCCCTTATCTGTGAATTACCTCACACAGTAGCAGCAAAGATGAAATGAATGAATGAAAAAAAGTCCTAACATTTAGTTAAGCCTTCAGTGCAAAGTAGCTGTTATTAATAATAGAATACCATGCAATGATTAAAATGATATTTATTGGCTCAGCACCCATACATCAGTAAGGGCGCCAGCCACATACACCAAAGGTGGTGGGTTTGAGCCTGACCTGGGCCTTCTAAACAATAACAACTACAACAAAAAAATAGCCGGGCCATTGTGGCAGGTGCCTGTAGTCCCAGCTACTTGGGAGGCTGAGGCAAGAGAATCACTTAAGCCCAAGAGTTGGACGTTGCTGTGAGCTATGACGTCACAGCCTAGGGCAACATAGTGAGACTGTCTCAAAAAAAAAAAAAAAGATTTTTATTTAGGAAACCATATACTGTTAAAGAAGAGGGAAGCACACTGTAAAACCAAATATAATCCTATGCTTATAAAATAAAAATGTGTATAAATACATATAAATAGGATGAAGTCGACAAAGATATAGACTTCTAGACAAAAAATGTTAATGAGTTAACATTACAGCGAGTTAATTCTGGGTAATAGAATTATGACTGTTTTTTAAATTTTATTTGAAAATTAATTTTTTTACTTATCAGTCATGAAAATGTATTACTTTTGTAACAAATTTAAAAGTCTGTGAATTTTTTTTTTTTTTTAAGAGACAGAGTCTCACTCTGCTGCTCTTGTCACAGATCACAGCAACCTCCAACTCCTAGGCTTAGGTGATTCTCTTGCCTCAGCCTCCTGAGCAGCTGGGACTACAGGCGCCCCCCACAACGCCCGGCTATTTTGTTGCAGTTTGGCCAGGGCTGGGTTTGAAACTGCCACCCTCAGTATATGGGACTGGTGCCCTACTCACTGAGCCATAGGCGCTGCCCAAGTCTGAAATTTTTAAACATTACCTATTACCCAATTATTATACAATATTTTCTGATTTTATAGAGATTTGATTTACTTTCCCTTTGGCTTTTCGTTCCTTTCTAAGAGATGGAAATGGGATTGTATTCCTAAAATATTACTGCATGTTTAGAGAATTGCTAAGAGATTACTCATATTGGGCGTCTCAAAGCAATCAAACACATAATACCAAAGTTAAAATAAGAAATCTACCCTACCTTCAGAAAATTAGGGTCCTTTTTGCTCCTATAAAAAGGATCATACTCTTTTGGATCATAATGTTCTATGAATATATTTCCCTATAGGAAGGAAATAAAGCACACGTAAGAACAAGAGGTACACGATGAATTCTGAGTCTATCAAGACTTGAGAGTCAGACGCACAGTTCCATTCTTTTGGGCAGCAAAGACAAATGCAAAAGGAGAGAAAAGGCCAAATTTTAAATTAATTTATTCAAGTAATAAATATTATAGGAGTAGAAGGCATCTACTTAACATTTGTAATAAGAGTTTAATAAAAAATTTTGGAATGCAAAAAGATTTAGCAAATTATTTATACATATTTGCTAGTCAAATGTCTCAGGTCTTTTAAAAATGCCAGAAGAACAGAAATACCTCATAGTTGTGAAAATAATAGAGTTCCATAACAAAAGAAAAATATGTCCAGAAACTAGAGTCCAAATTTTTTAATGGTAAATAAAATAATTACATGGGAAAAATAAAGAAAAATTAACACAGTTAAATCCAGATTTACCCCTTCTGCATCCTTTCCACATGCCCTTAGTTGAAGAATTTTATGCTATAATATAGACAGCAAATGTACAGATGGTGCTTCCCAAAATTATACACATTTTAAGAAAGAAAAAAACTGTATTAAAATCATAATACTCAATATATACCAATAACAGTTGTTATCTTGTATATTGCATTTTGTATCTCTCATAACTGCAAAAGTCAAATGTGACTTGAGTCATTATTACAATTTTAATACAGTTTTTTCCTTTCTCAAAATGTGTATTTTTGTTTGGCACCCTCTTTATAGGGAGGGAGGGGAAGGCTGTTTGGACAATTATAAATGAACAAAAATAACCACAGGTTTCAAACCAATTGAAAAAAGTATCAAATGATCTCTTAGTACCTTTTTATTTGCGTATTTTAAAAAACTATTTAATTCCTCTTGTCTCCTTTTTTTAATATTTTTGTATGAACAAACTTTTTCTATGATTTTCTTCTGGAGAGGTTCTGCCACATGGTCGACCCATCTTTTATGTAGCATCTCTTTCCTTCTTGCCTTTAAGAAGTCATGATGTTGTAAACACTTATCTAGTTCCTAGTAAACAATGATAGAAAAGACAAACACATTATCCTATCATGTTCTTGGTCTAAAAATTTCTAAAATTTAAACTTCATAAGTTTGAATTATTTCTTAGAAGAATCCACAAAGGCATTTATTAATTTAATAATTTATGTGTTTTCTACTGTGTGACATATATTAAATACTATGTTGGAAACAAGCAATACATAAATAACTGAGGAAATAAGACTAAAAAACAAATCAAAAGCCTGGTACCCTGGCACGTGCCTACAATCCCAACTGTTCAGGGGCTGAGGCAGGAGGATCTCTTGAGCCCAGGTGTTGGAGGTTGCAGGGAGCTATGATGAGCCACTGCACTCCAGCCTGAGCAACAGAGCAAGACCCTGTCAAGAAAGAATAGAAGGAAAAGAAGGAATGGAAGGAAGGAGAAGAGAAGAGCAGAAGGACGAGGAGAGGAGAACAAAAAGCAGGGACTCAAATAGATATCTGTACACAAACGTTTGCTTGAGCATTATTCACAATAGCCAAGAGGTGGGAACAACCCAAGTGTTGATCAAGAGATGGATGGATAAACAAAATGTGGTATATAGCTACAGTGGAATATTATTTGGCTTAAAAAAGAAATGAAGTTCTTATATATGCTACTATGTGGACAAGCCAGGCACAAATAGATAAATGTAGGATTCCACATACATGAAATATCTAGAATAGGCAAAATTCTTTTTTTTTTTTTTTTTTTTTTTGAGACAGAGCCTCAAGCTGTCGCCCTGGGTAGAATGCCGTGGCATCACAGCTCACAGCAACCTCCAATTCCTGGGCTCAAGTGATTCTCCTGCCTCAGCCTCCCAAGTAGCTAGGACTACAGGCACCTGCCACAACGCCCGGCTATTTTTTGTTTGCAGCCATCATTGTTTGGCAGGCCCGGGCTGGATTGGAACCCACCAGCTCAGATGTATGTGGCTGGCGCCTTAGCTGTTTGAGCCACAGGCACCGAGCCCAATAAGCAAAATTTTTAAAGACAGAAAGTAGATTAGAGGTTACCAGGTACTTGGGGGAGGAAGAAATGAGTCATTCCTTACTGAATACAAAGTTTCAGTCTGGGGCAATGAAGAAGTTTTGGAAATAATGGTGATAGCTGTACAACATTGTGAATGTAATGAATGTCACTGAATGGTACACTTAAAACGGTTAAAATGCACATTTTATATTTTACCACAATTTTTTAAATTAAAAAATAAAAGATTCCCAGGCAGTGCCTATGGCTCAAAGGAATAGGACACCAGCCCCATATGCGGTGGTAGCAGGTTCGAACCCAGTCCCGGCCAAAAATTGCAAAAAATAATAATAATAATAATAAATAAATAAATAAAAATAAAAGATTCCCAAAATGGGAAACATTTGAGGTAGGCCTAATAAGGGGTTATCCTGGAAGAGAAGGGACGGCAGAGAATAAGGAAGAAAAACATTCTATGGGAGGAAAAGAAAACAGTAACGAGGCAGAAACATAACATACATTGGTCCAAGTGGCAAGTAACCTTGAGTAGGCCATACTCGAATTCATTCTCACCCAATCTTCTCATCCACCTTTCATATAGCAAATAAAATCATGTGATTACTAGGACATACATGAAATTCAAAATGAAATGTTACGAACCCTGAGGAGTTCTCTAGGCCTCACCCCTACCTACCTTTAGGTTACAGCACACTTCAACCATTCCAATAGTAGTTCCTTTTCTTTTTGAAAAAACTATGATGAAAAGTCTTGTAAGAAAAAACTAGATGAGCCACTCTGGTGTTTAGTATACTTCACATGGCTGTTCTTGTCTCATTAAGTTCACCCTGCTACAGTTAAACCTTTGTTCTTACCTAAGTATACCTGAGTAATAACTAGTGTGTTCAAAGCTCACTACAGCCTCAAACTTGTAGTCTCAGCAGTTCTCCCACTACAACCTCCTGAGCAGCTGATGTTACAGGTGCACACCACCACACTGGCTCACAAAATGCAAGTTTTAATTGAGATGTATCTTGTAGCCAATTCTTACCTTAATTACATAATTTTCTCTGTATAATATTGATTCAATAGCTGCATCAGTATCTTCTTTAGCTAAGACCTAAAAGAACAGAATTAAACTTTGTAAATCATATCTTTAAAAAAATTAAATTATTAGTACTATCTGGACTAATATTTTGTGTGACGAACATATCCCTGAAAAGTTCTCTGTAAATCCAATGTTTCTAGTTCAAATCCCATCACTTTTTAAAAATACTTTTGAAAGAATATTTGAGCCTCTGCTCTCAGCTACAGCAAAACATAATTCAGCTCACAAATATTTTGAGTCTCAGAATGGTCAAGTGACTTGCCCAGAAACACATGGTAGTCAGATCCGTCTTTTTTTTTTTTTTTTTTATTTTCCTGTCGAAGCAGGAACTCAACTTTATTGCGGCAAGCAGCCACTTATATAAAGGGTGGGGAAGGGGCAGGGAAAGAAGGCAAGGGATGAGGTGCGTTACAGGGTTGGGCCAATGGCATGATACCACGTCGGCTGTATCTAGGTAGAGGCAGTTTCAGGCCGGGCCTTGCTGAGTCATTGCTATGCAGAAATAACTCGATGGATTTACTTCTAGTCAGGCTCAGGAAGTTGCACTAGGCCTCAGGCACATGGCAGGGTCCAACAAGGTCTTTGGTGTATTTCTATTACACCAAAGGTCTTTGGTGTATTAAAGGGAAAAAGAAGAATTTGGTTTCTTTATATTATAAATTACTTATGTATTTTCCACGTATTTTGCTGCACAATTTAAATCTTGCAGATTTTGATGCAGTGGCTGGTAAAATTCTCCGTGCTGTCTGCCCAGCAGCTCCTTATACCAGTTTTTGAATTCAGACTCTGGGCTGTGGCAACAAATAGTAATCTTTTGTGTAGGGAGACTTAATCATTATCCAAACACAGATCTAAGGCTACCTATTCATTGATGAATTTTAGGTTTTAAGGAACAGAAACCTATGGGCTAGAGTGTTATTTGTATAGCTAGATGTATATAGCAGATGATTTTTATTAAAATAGCTATGTGGATTTCTTCATTCATAAATAGCCAAGCATGGTTTAGAAATATGCTAACCTATGAACAGAGGAAGGGAATTAGGTGCCTTTTGTCACTTATCTGTGTCCCTGTTGTAATAACGATGGTTGCCAAAAAAGGGTTTCTGTAACAGGAGCCACCCACAGACCTGACAGCAGTATACCTCTTCTCAGGTCTGCGCACCAGCAGAGGCAGGCCCAGTTTCTGGGCCCCAGATTGACTTCACAGAACCCCAATAAAGATGGGAAGCCAGACTCCCCTCCCCACATCAGGGACTGAGAAGAAAAAGTGGATGGGAAGCTGTGAGTATTAGATTAGTTCTTTACCTCTATTCATCCTATTTCCAGAAGCTCAACCTAGGTGACTCCGTAAAGAGAAAAATTTCTCTAAAATTCAGAAACCCTTTCTATTTATTATTCTACACACAAACCTGACTGTAGTGGAGCTTTATGTTAAGACTTGGATCAAAGATTCTGGCCTTTTGTCAGGAAATATAGTGGAATATTGGAGGTTCCTTTAATGCAAATTTATCTTTCCTTGGCTTCTCTTGCAAAACCAAAAGATACACATACAACTTAATTATGAAATGTGCTGATTTAGGATTGCCAAGTAGTCCAATTTTAATAGCTGCTTAAATTTTGATGGTTAATGTTAGCTAGCTTTCTGATATGACCAGTGTTGAAGGTTAATATGAATATTTGAAGGAAGCAGGTGGTGTTTAGAGCGGTTGTTCTTACTGTATGTTCTCATCCCTCCTTATTCTGCTGGAGTGTATTCTTACTATAACTCCAATAATGCTTCCCATTGGTTCTTTGAAGAATATTGAGTTAGTTCTTTGGAAGATTAAATATGGAGTACAATGACAGCGTGTTATCTAGAGAGCACTGTTTTGCTATCCGGTTTCATTGGTATTTTCAGGATACAAAATAGTTGAATATAATTTTTTCATTCCATATGAGGTTCTTCGTTTCTCTGTGTATAAATTTTAGCTACAGTTTGAATTTACGTTTATAGCCAAGGTTTTTCTTATTTTTGGCTGCATTTTCCAGAGTCAATACTTTATTTAGCAGATTTCCAACTTTTAAAACATATTTATTTTTTACTTTGATCTCTGATTTCCTTCAGAATCAAACAGAACTATATTTTGTAGTCAAGGAACTACAAGCATTATAGCTTCAGCTGTGGATAAATAGGAGTTGAGTTCTCACTGAGAAAATATTGAATACTTTTTTTTTGAGACAGAATCTCAAGCTGTTGCCCTGGTAGAGTACCGTGGTGTCACAGCTCATAGCAACCTCCAACTCTTGGTCTTAGCCTCCCAAGTAGCTGGGACTACAGGTGCCTGCCACAATGCCCAGCTATTTTTCTTTTGCAGTTGTCATTGTTGTTTTAGCTGGCCCAGGCCAGGTTTGAACCCACCAGCCTTGGTGTACGTGGCCAGTGCCCTACCCCACCAATATTGAGTACTTTTATGTGCCGGGAATGGTATTTGATGGCCTGGTTACAAAGATCAGTCATGTCCATTCCACATTTAGACACAGGTGAGATAAAATAAGAGCAAGAGTCTATGATGACGGATAGGCTGATTCCTGGGATTTAGGGCAGAGGCCTGATGGGAGAGTCCTGCGATGTAATAGTGGTAATGCTGAGAGCACTTTGGAACTAATTCTGTGTAGCCTTTTTAGTTACGTTCCTGGCAGCCAATGTATGGGCCGTTCTCCATGCTTACACCTTTGTCACATAAATACATATTGATGAGTATGTTAGTTAGCCTTTGCATTTTAGTATCAATGACATCTGAGAGTCTTAGCTGAAATATAGATATCCCTAAGACTTTTATGTTTCCCTACTATATTTATTTATTGTGCAAATGTATTATACTGTACTTTGTGTTAACATGGCAAAAAACCAGTGTTTTTAAAACTTCTTTGGAAATAATTTCAAACTTTCAGAAAGGTTACAGAATTAAAAGTGGTACAAAGAACACCTCTAATCATTAGAGGTGACTCAGAGTCACGGTTGTTAATGTTTATTCATTTGTGCACATTCACTCACATGTGTCCTCTCCCCTTCTCCCCCTACCCTTTATCTGTCTGTATGTGTATATATATTCATGTTTATATTTTTTTTTTCTGACTCATTTATAAGTTAAATGTTATGAACCTATCCTAAAAATGTCTGAATATTTTAGAAGAATAGGTATATTCTCTTGGATAACAGAACAAGTATTGATTATAGTAAATTTAACTTTTGTACCATACTTTTATCAAATTTTGCAATCATTTTCCAATTTTGTCAGATGACCTAATAATGTCTGCTATAGCATTTTTCCTCTCCAGTATAAGATCCTATCTTGGGCCAGGTATTTAATGGTCATATCTCTTTAGTTTGTTTTAATATGGAACATTTCCATAGCTTTTCTTTGTCTTTCATGACATTGACCTTTCTGAAGACTATAGCTCCCCACTTTTATTTTTATAGAACACTCATTTTGGATTTGTCTGACATTTTCTCCTGATTTAGGTTATGGATTCTTGGCTGGAATACTTCATTGGTGACATGTCCTCCTTAGAGACACACTTTGTCCAACTCTACTGGCATTGTTAATTTTGATAACCCAGTTAAGATTATGCCTGGTTTTCCACTGTAAAGTTATAATTTGCCTTGCAATTGATTATTTCCCATCCTTCTTTTGGGAGATACTTCACAACTATGCACATATCCTGCTCCTCATCAAAATTTCTCCCTAAACTTAGCTGCCATGATGGTTCTTATCTGATTCAGTCTTTACTGTTATGGTTGCAAGATGATAACTTCTCAGTTTAGCATTTTTCTGTAAGAACGAGTTCTCCCTCCCCTGTATTTATTTACTTGCTTGTTAATTATTAGTGTGGACTTAAGAATTTCCTGTTTTTTTCTAATAGTTTATTTTTATTTATTTTTTAATAGAAATAACTAGCACAGAATTTTATTTAATTTTTATTTGTTTTTATGAGACACGGGCTCTCACTCTGTCACCCAGACTGAGAACCTTGGCACTGTCATAGCTCACTGTAACCTTGAACTTCTGGGCTCAAGGGATCTTCCCACCTCAGCCTCCCAAAGTACTAGGTTATAGGCATAAGCCACCATGCCTGCCCTCCTAATAGTTTATAATTTGTTCTTGTACATAATTATTTTACTGTTCAAATTGTCCCTGATCTGAGCAGTGAGATCTCCTTCAAACTGGCTCCTATGTCCTGTGACATGCCTTCATTACTTATTGGAGCACTTTCTTATTTTCTGGTACAGTAAGATTCAAGGATCATCTTGGACTTCCTTCCTCCTCTTTCCCTTCTTCCTTCTCTGAGGTCTGTGGAGCCTGATTCCTTTGGGAGGAGTGATAGTAGAGACCAGGGTCTGGGCACTAGGTGTGTTCTTTCCTATTGGAGTGACTTTGCTAAGACAGTTTATTCTGCAGATTATTTTTGTTGGAGCTTTACTTTTTTCATTTTCAGAGAAGTAGTTTTTGCTAAATAGGATCTTTGTTTTGTGGAAAACGTTTTGTGTGTACTAAATGAGCATAGAAGTCAGGGTGTGTCACATAATAGAGAAGCTTAGTATTCTTATTTTTTTTTTCTTCTTTTTTTATTGTTGGAGATTCGTTGAGGGTACAATAAGCCGATTACACTGATTGCATTTGTTAGGTAAAGTCCCTCTTGCAATCATGTCTTGCCCCCAAAAGGTGTGGCACACACTAAGGCCCCACCCCCCTCCCTCTGTCCCTCTTTCTGCTTCCCCCCCCATAACCTTAATTGTCATTAATTGTCCTCATATCAAAATTGAGTACATAGGATTCATGCTTCTCCATTCTTGTGATGCTTTACTAAGAATAATGTCTTCCACTTCCATCCAGGTTAATACGAAGGATGTAAAG
>CAUYPK010026039.1:0-23130 GCA_963574355.1 Loris lydekkerianus | reverse complement strand
GTTGATTCTTCCCAGCCATGAGCATGGTATGTTTTTCCATCTGTTAACATCTTCGGCTATTTCTTTTCTTAGAGTTTCATGGTTCTCTTTGTAGAGATCTTTCACGTCCTTTGTTAGGTATACTCCCAAATATTTCATCTTCTTTGGCACTACTGTGAAAGAAATAGAGTCCTTGACTGTTTGCTCGGCTTGGTTGTTGTTGGTATATATAAAGGCTACATATTAGTATTGAGTACATCAGATATTTATTTTTGCATTCTTACAGTACTTTACTAAGAAGGATGTATTTCAGCTCCATCCAGGTAAACACAAAAGATGTGAAGTCTCCATCTTTTTTATGGCTGAATAGTATTCCATAGGATACATTTACCACCATGTATTGATCCTTTCATGGGTTGAGGGCACTTTGTTTGCTTCCACAACTTGGCAATTGTGAATTGGGTTGCCATAAACATTCTGATCTAAATGTCTTAGTGGCAAAATTATTTTTGTTCTTCGGGGTAGATACCTAGTAATGGGATTACAGGATTAAACGGAAGGTCTATTGAGAATTCTCCATACTTCTCTCCAAAAAGGCTGTATTAGTTTGCAGTCCCCCCAGAAGTGTAAAAGCTTTCCCTTCTCTCCACATCCATGCCAGTATTTGGTGTTTTAGGACTTGGTGATGTGGGCTAGGAAATTTTGACTTTAATGTAAAATAAGAACGTATGTTTTCCAAGCAGTCAAATGCATGATTTTGGCATAGTGTGTATCTGGGAGTCGAATTCCTGGAATGTATCACATTTCCTCTGCATTGCATCTGTGGTTCCACGTTAGCTGTGTGTGGAACTGTTAGCACATTTCCCGTGACTTAGCTTTGGCTGAAAGCTACCTCGACATGGCAAGCCGCAGTTCAGAGCCAGGGTGAAGCGAGATTGCCTGCCTGCGCCTGGTGACGCATTGCAGTCTGTACCCCTGCGGAGGCGCTAAGAGGCTTAGTTCATTCATATTCTCACAACTCTCTCAGCCAAGTGTTCTGCTGTCTTCAGCAATTACTAAAAATGTAGTCTCCTCTTAACCAGCGTTCGCAGTGTGGGGGACACGGGCTGCTTCCTTCCTAACCCTCTTCTGCTGTGGGACCGAGATTCTCCGGACTTAGAAGTCTATTTGTAGCTTCAAGACGATGGTGTTTTCCCAGAGACATCTTTCCTGATTTAATTAAAAGAATTTCCTTCAAATACATGACCCTGGAGCTCTGACTAGAATTGGAGAAAGTTGGGGAAAAGAAAAACTTCTAACTTCACTTTTCACACCTTATACTTTATTTCTGTTTTGCATTGTTAACACGAAAACTTGGTAATTTCTAAAACAATAAAGAAACATTAAAAATATTTTCAGAGTTTTTTTTTTTTTTTCTACTAGGGTAGATGGTTTAGTTGTTTTATTTGTTTGTTTGTTTGTTTTCCTTTAAGAATACAAATGCTATAATTCCAAGAAGATCAAACATAAAAGGGTGCATACACTAGCTGGGCGTTGTGGCAGGTGCCTATAATTCCAAGTACTCGGGAGTTTGAGACCAGAGAATCACTTGAGCCCAAGAGTTTGAGGTTGCTGTGAGCTGTGACACCATAGCACTGTACTGAGGGTGACATAGTGAGACTCTGTCTTAAAAATTAAAGAAATATATACATACATACTGAGAGAGCTAAAATGTTCCTCTTGACTCACACTAGTGTTCTAACTATACTTTCCTTCCTAGAATAAAACAATATTCATAGTATCTTTTTTATATATATTGCCAAAAATATTTAGAGATAGTGAATGTGTAAGAGAAGTTAGATCAATCAATGTATATATAAAAAAATATATAAAATTTTATTTAAATATGACCTCAATCTATGCATATATGCACACTATAGATACATGCATATGCATATGAGATACTGCTTTTTTCTTTTTACCAGTACAAAATGAGTATTTTCTATGTTTTTCATGTCCACCTACCTACAACATTCTTTTTTGCAGTAACCCAGCATTCCATAGCATGCATGTGTGTCCTAAATGATTCCCCCGCCCCATTAATAAACCTGGGGTTGTTTACCATTTTTGTCTAGTTATGACAAGGTTAAATTGGCATCCTTGTGCATAAGCAAGACTTCGGTATGACGTCCAGATGACAGCTGTTGGCTCTCATTCCTAATAGCAATGGCTCTTCTGCACCCCTTTCTGTTGGCATTTCCCGCTGACCTCGGGCAAGTGTCTGCGGCCTGATCTTGTTGGTGGATGTTGGTCCACACCTAGGACAGCGGGATGGGATGTGTTCTAAACTCACCTACAGAGAAGGAGAGTGTTTCCTCAGGAATGATGCTGCAGAACCCCTTGCTAAGAACACTCCTTTTGTTTGGAGTGATCTGGAATCAAAGCCTGTTATTTGGAGGGGACTTCATGGACCATTCTTATCTATCACCTTACTGCAGGGCACAGGCCCTTATGAGCAACAACTTTATTCTTAGGAAGGTTGACAGGAGTTTTAATGAGGAAAGAAATTAGAAACCACAGCTGGAGGCAACATGGGCAGCAAAAAGAAAATGGAAACAACAGAAATCCAGTTTAAGATACGCTTTAAAATGCCTGTTATTGTAAATATTCTTGTATATGTCCATTAACAGTTATGGACCAGAAAAAGATAAGAACACTGTCTCAGGATTATCATCACGTGAGAGCAATTGTCACATCTATAAATGCTCCTCATTTTATTTCGACTTGACCAAGTTCAGTAGCAACTAAAATTGAACAGAACAAATGTTGTATTTAATGCTGTAGGGCAGGCGTTGGAAGACTATGTAGCCCAATGGTCAGATTCAGCCCACCTGGACTATGACTGTATTTATTTGTGTATTTGTTGGACACAGTCTCACTCTGTTACTCTACGTAGAGTTCTGTGGCATCATAGCTCACAGCAACCTCAAACTCCTGGGCTTAAGCAAGGAGTTTAACTCCTGCCTCAGCCTCCCAAGTAGCTGGGACTACAGGCACTGGCCACACCACCTGGGTAGTTTTTCTATTTTTAGTAGAGACAGAGTCTCATTGTTGCTCAGGCTGGTCTGGAACTCCTGAGCTTAAGGGATCCTCCCATCTCTGCCTCCCAGAGTGCTAGGATTACAGGTGTGAGCCACCTGCCTGGCCTGTGACTATTTTTCTAATAAAGTTTTATCAGCACACAGCCACACTCCTTATACTTTATTTGTGTGTTGGCTGAGGCTACTTTTACAGAGTTCAATAGTAGGAAGACCCTCTAGCCTGTCCATTTCTCAAAAAAGAGTATCGGTCTAGGGAATCAGACTATTTAAAGGTGTTCCCTGTTGAGTTGTGTTTAAATGTGAGGAAAGAAATCATGTTTAATTAAAGCCTACAGAGCCTTCCTGGGAGGAGAGACACAATACCCCAAATTCCTCTGTATACCTGGGAGGGAGCTGCGGATGAGAGAAGGCGGGAGACTGAGTCACACCTTCCCAGTTCCCTCTCCTCCTCTCTCCAGTTAAGGGTGTTACTTTTTCTATGACAGGAAGAGAATGAGCTATGTAGAAAGCTTGATTATAAATAATTAGGGCTGAAGTCTATGACAGATAATGTGACAGAGTTATCAGTAGCACTAAATCACAGGCTTGGGTGTAGGAGTTATGTCTTGTATGGGCTGAATTGAGTCCGACCCTCCACGTGAGCTCATGTCACCAAGCTCACATTGAAATTTTTGCTTTCAAGACTTCAGAATGTGACTATGTTTGGAAATTGGGTCCTTACAGAGCTGATCAGGGTTAAGTGAGGTCATTTGTTTGGGTCCTCAGCCACTATGTTTGGTATCCTTATAAAAAAAAAAAAAGAAACTGGGACACAGACACGCACAGAGGGAAGACCGAGAGAAAGACGGCCATCTACAAGATGAGAAAAGATGTGTCATTAGAAACTGACCCTGTGAACACCTGGGTCTCGGACTTCTATGTGCCACAGTTGTGAGAAAATAAATTTCTGAGGCCACGCAGGTGGCTCACACCTGTAATCTCAGCACTCTGGGAGGCCAAGACAGGTGGATTGCTCAGGCTCAGTAGTTCAAGACCAGCCTGAGCAAGAGTCAGACCCCATTTCTACTAAAAATAGGAAACCTAGCCTGGCCTCTTGGCGAGCACCTGTCGTCTCAGCTACTTGGGAGGCGGAGGCAAGAGACTTGTTCAAACTCAAGAGTTTGAGGTTGCTGTGAGCCTGTGATGCCACAGCACTCTACCCAGGGTGAGAGAGTAAAAAAAAAAAAAGAATGAAAAGAAAATAAACTTGTGTTGTTTAAGCCCCACAGTCTGGGTGCTTGTCACAGCAGCCCTACCAGAGTGACACGGCTCTCTCCCTTTGAGCTTACCAAGGGGGCGTCCCAGAGATGACGCAGGTACCACACAGATCTTTGCCATGTGTAAGTGGGCACTCTGGACTGGGAACAACGTTGCCTTCCAGAGCACATGTGGCAATGTCTGGTGTCATCTTTAATTGTCAGCATTAGTGGAGGGGGGCCCATAGGGCTGTTGGCATCAAGTGGGTGGAGTCCAGGCATGCTGCTGATCACCTTACAATTCACAGGACAGCTGCCCCCAGTCAGGTGCCACCTAGCCTAACGCGTCAGCTGGGCCACGGTGGAGGAATTCTGCAGTAGGAGAAGACAAATGATTCTCCCCAACTGTGTTCTCTCTCCTAGAGCTCTGATGTTCTTGGAAGGTGCCAGATGAAGCCATCCCTCAGTCTGAGCAGGGTGCTCAGTGTCCATATAGGATCATGGAAAAATTGAAAGGAAAGAAACACCCTTCAAATCAATCTGCTGTTCCAGTAGATTCCCAACAAGAAAGCTGTTGGGTGCTGTGACAGGAGCTTTGCATTTCCTGAGGGACAGTCTTCCCTCACCGAGTTTGTGGCCTGTAGGTGGCGCTGGTGTAGACATAGAGGAAGGAACGTTTGAAGATTGGGAGCCTCCCAAGTACAAGTGCACTAGTGGGAAACTTTTTTTAATATTGTATTCATATACAGCTCTAGATCAAGCTCAGCTATGAGTGTGCAGTTCCTGACCCTAGCACGGACGAGCGATCGATTCTGCTCACACAGCGAACTATCTGAATGATTTATTTATGCAGCCGCGAAGCTCTCTGCTTCTTTGGAGGTGGGCACGGACCGAGGGGGGTGCGTGTGTGTGTGTGTGTGTGTGTGTACCTACGTTGCCTCCTGTGGTCCTTCTACTTTCAAGTGAACCTGTAATGAGCTCCTCAGAGACCAGATAATCACGTTTTGCTTTTACTACCTGTAAATGCTTATTTGGCTTGCTGATTTCTTGGTAATTTCCCAGTTTTAAATCACCAAATATTGGACTTTTGGCAAAGCACCCAGTTATCAGAGCAATGACAGCAGAAAGACTCCAGATTCTTTGTAACTGGGATGGGGCCTTATTATCACTTTTATTTTTGCATAAATTGGGAAAGAAAGTTTTGAGGAGTTTGTTTCAATATGGGTACTATATTCCTTCCCAAATAAACTGGTGCCCTACCAGGAAGCTATCAGGATGTAGTCATTAGGACTGAATATTTCTCTCTCTTTTTTTTTTTTTGAGATAGAGTTTCACTATGTCGCCCTCATTAGGGTGCAGTGGTGCCACAGCTCACAGCAACCTCCTACTCCTGGACCCAAGCAATTCCCTTGCCTTAGCCTCCCAAGCATCTGGAACTGCAGGCACCTGCCACAATGACCATTTTTTGTTGTAGCTGCTATTGTTGTTCAGCTGGCCTGGGCAGGGCTGGAAGCCTCCAGCCTTGGTTTATGTGGCTGGTGCCGTAACCACGGTGCTACGGGCACCGAGCCAGGGCTGAACTTTTCATGCCTACCTGGCCGTGTCAACATAAGCAATGGAGCAATTGTATTCTATGGTTGAGATTACAATCCATACAACCAGGACCCTGAATAATAGGTTTCTAAACCAATTAAGTATAAACAATTTAAATATCTTTTGTCTCTGTGACTGAATATGAATTCTGATAGACATTGTCTTCTTGTTGTCAATCTATGGTTGTTTACAAAATTATGTCGAGGGGAAAGGAGCAAGTCCAATTTCTGTCTTCTGCCCAGAAGGAAAAATCTCATTTGACCACAAGGACATTTGTACTAGAATGTTTAGTGCAGGTCACTTCACAATTGCCAGGTCATGGGAGCAGCCCAGGTACCCATCAACCCATGAAAGGATTAACAACCTGTGGTATATGTACACCGTGGAGTACTATTCAGACTTAAGGGAAGACAGAGGCTTTACATCTTCTGGGTTTACCTGGAAGGAGCTGAAACACATTCTTCTTAGTAAAGTGTAACAAGAATGAGAAAGCACTATCCAGATTACTCAAGAGTACTCAGCACTAATATGAAGCCAACAGATAAACAACTACACACACACGTGAAAGAAAAAAAAAAAAAAAAACAGATGTGCAGCCTAGAGTGTGATTGGCGGGCTCTGCCCTAATGTGTACAGTGTGAAGGTGTTCAGCCAGACCCCTGGGTGAAGGACTCAACTACAGCCTGAACTTTACCTTAGAAATGAAAACAGTGTAACTTAAACATTTGTATCTTCATATTACTCTGAAATAATGAAGTGGGGGGAACAAAATCCTAATTCACTGATAATTAGGAATACTTTATAAATTCACTACTATCCCTTTGCACTTTCTGAATGATGGAGATGTTTTGTATCTAGACCCTCCAAGACATGTCTGCCTTGTTGAGCACTTGAAATGTGGGTGGTGCAACGGACAAACTAAATTTATAATTTTATTCCAATTCAATAAATACAAATAGCTTCCTTAAGTAGTGGCAACCATATTGTACAACATACTTCTATATGTCCTGATCTCTCAAAAAATATGAATGTTTATTTTTATGGTTTATGTCCATATCCATATGATGTCCTTAAAGAAAGCCTACGATGATATGTGCCAAATGGTTAATACCACTCACGTTGGGATTAAAAAGGCATTAAGAGAGGATTTTAACATGTTATCTTGACTAATTCTAGAAAGAAAAAGCAAAAAAGTGATGGGATTAAAAACTAATCAAATAAATCAGATGAGACTAATTATATCAGGGAGCCAATTATGTTAAGCCATCTCCTTGAATTAAAATTAAAGTGAAAAAGATGGAAGGGTTTGACAGTTATCTGTGTAATCAGGCAGCTCTCTCTGTCTTGTTAGGAAGTGGATTTGGGGGCCTCAGTCAAACATCTCTTGTATTTGGTGCAATCCGTGCCTTCAACGATCATTTCAGTGGTTTTCAGAGCTGTGAACCAGCAAGCAGGTGGTGGTCAGGGAAGGGAATGGGGCATGAAAAACTGCAGGAACCATGCTCAGTCTTTGAAGCTAAGTCCATGTGTTTCGTGAAAATCCCTTATTGTTGAAAGGTATTTGCAAAGATTCCATGGGCCTCACCTGGCTGGTAGATGGCAGGGATGCTTCTTTCCAAGTCTCCTTGTAGGTGACAGAAAAGGCTAGCCCGAGAGTCTCCTCACAGGCTTACTTATTCCAAGTTGGATCATAGCCATAATTCCACTCACCACCACCACCACCCCCAAGCTGGCAGGTTATTAAGAAAAAAACCAACGCTTTACTTTTTGTGACCATATGTCTTTTAAATGTTATGACTAAGGAAATAAAGTAAGAGAGGCTGGAAAAAGAAGTACAGGAAAGAATGCACTCTTGTTAAAGACAAGCAAGAGAGTCCAATTAAAATAAATCCACATGAAAGAGCCTCCTCCACTAGAATTGCAGGGCTTGACCAAACCCCATCCAGGGTTGACACTGTTCCTCAGGTAATAAGGTTATGGAGAAGCAACAATCTCTCTGGGTGGGCAGAGTTTTCTTTATCTGTGTCAAATCAGTATGCCATCTCTACATACCTGAATTATTACAGAGGCAACAGTGTTATAAAGCTCCCCATGCCTACTGGGACTTAGTGCTTTCCTGTGACTGAGCAGAAAGAGGTGTTAAACCTTTCTGCATAGATACTATTAAATTAGAGGTTAAATCTGATACTGTAACAAGTTACCACCTGGGACCAGAAATGGCTTGCATTTTATTTTTTCTTCCTAGCATCGTGAAATGAACATGGCATATGGCACATTTTAATTTCAGCAAATATTAATTCTTAATGGGAAACGTACACCTGTCTTTGCACTGTTCCTGAATTTCAAAGGTTGAAATTTCAGAAGCAGAAGTTTACTTTTGTTATTTTGATGCAATTGTAATGAAGGTGAAGAAACTAATAGTCTTCTCTAATTGATAGTACATTAATCTGAGAGCTACCTGACAGGAGGCATTCTGCATTAAGCATGGTGTATCCTTAATTAAGTAAGACGCCAGACTTGGAATAAATAATCTTCTGTGCTGTGTGCTGGGTATTTCTCTATATTCTGACCCTCAGAAAAATTATAATGTGACCTAGTCTTGAAGGTAAATATTTGTTAAGAAAGGGGAAATTGTAACACATCATCTGGCTGCACTTTTTAATTTTTTTTAGTAAACAGTAATTTATTAGTACTTGAAAATTTTGGCAAGTTATTTTCTTCCTGTATCTAGTGGAAGGTGTTTAAATTAATCTTATTTATGTATCCGTGAGAAGGAGAACTGAGGTGGGGGTGGAGGAAGGACAAACAAATGAAAATTAGGTACCAGTTTTGGGCTACATGCAACCTCAGCTTATTTTTTAATGATTTTATTAGGAAGCTTTCTGTATTCTATTTTGTAATACATTTCCCTGAGGGAACTTTAGACCTTGCAGGTCTGTTTGCAATTCCTATCAGTTTAGGGGAAGGAAAAAAAAAAAGAAGAAGAGGATAATGGAAATTTCACATTATTCCGTTTTTTAAAAATCCAGTTTCTTGGCCTGACAATTTCTTAAATCTGTAGACCTTGATGTTTTAATCTCATGCATTCTGATAGAGCCTGATATTCATAACTGGTGAGTTTGATAAATTTTTAACCAGAGAGTTGAATGCGATGGGAAAACACAAGGGGAGGTTTGCATTTTGCACCTTGCCGGGGAGCTTTCCGGTTTCATTTTCACTTTGCACTAAGAGTATTCCTTGGAGGTGTCTAGCTGCCGGACGCAGACTCCCATCCACATTGAAATGACTTTCTCTGAGCTTTCCAAAACTCCAATTTCAGTGCAGGTGGTAATATCTGAACGTGAACAGCAGAATAGATACCAGTTTAAAACTCATATAAATATACATTCATACACCATGGGTGAACTCACAAGGTGTGGTATAAATCTTGTCATTTCAACATAAGTGGAATAACAAATAGATTGAAAGGAGGATGCACTATTGAGAAAACATGTTCAGGATTCACAGTTATACACTCACGGTTTCACGAGAATTGAATCTCAAAGCTCAGACAATTGATTAGAACAATTCAGTCTCTCTTGTCTTTTTTTTAAAGTAAATTTAAATATTCATGTTATCTCAGGCAAGTTTTTCAGTGGTTTTTTTTTTTTTAAATTTTAAAAAATGACAGACACATGCACAAGTAGAGACCAGTAAAATGAACCCTCATGTACCCATGTCCAAGTTCAATACTAATCATCAGTTAGTCCAGGTATGTGCCATCTGGACCCCCGTTCATTTCTTCCACATTCCTGGATTACTTTAAAGCCAAAGGCAGATATCATATGTTTCATCCATAAATGTTTTAGTCTATGTCTCTAACCATGATTATCCCCAGCCCTACAACATTGATTCCCTAAGATGGTTAAATATCTGATCAGTATTCACATTTTCCAAATGTACTTACATATTTTTTAAAGCTAGTTTATTTAAACTGAATTCCAAATGAGGATTATAGAAGGCAATTGCTTAATAATTTTATATTAAATCTCTATCCCATGTTCATATTTTCCCTTTTTACTTGCAGTTTCTTTAATTGTTTTTGAAGAAACTACATTGTCTTCCTGAGACATAATTTGAACACTATCATGAGTGTGAATTCTTTTTTTTTTTTTTTTTTACCTCAATGCAAAAAATTTTTGTCTGATAAATTATTTATTGAACCAATAATACCCATCGTCTATTCCAGGGTGAATATAAGTTGAAATAATTTGATGTTAATTGAATATATGTTATATACATGTACCCACACATTCCGCTTTGTAAAAAATGTTTGTGAACACATGATAGTTGTACATAGTTACAGGGTGTCTGTGGGATTTGTACACATCATGTAATTTGTAGTGATCAGATCAAGTGAAATGGGATAATATATCACCTCAAACATTTACCATTTCATTACGTCAGAAACATTCCAAATCCACTTCTGTAGTAATTTGAAATATACAACAAATTGGCCTATTGTACTACCAAGCCCTGGATCTTATTCCTTCCATCTCGATGTATTTTGGTGGCCGTTAACCAACTACTTTTAAGCCCCCTCCCCACTGCTTCTGCAGCTTTTGGTAACATCATTCCACTCTCCATCTCCACCAGACCTCTTGCCTTCTTCCCATTTCCCACATATGAGTGAGAACATGCAATTATTTGTTTTCTATGCCTAACTTATTTCGCCAAGCATAATGTTCTCCATTTCCATCCACATTGTTTCAAATGACAGGATTTCATTCTTTCTATGGCTGGATAGCATTTCATTGTGTGTACACACAACATTTTCTTTATTTTTTAACTGAACCCAAAAGACTAGTTTATTTTTTATCAATTGTTAATTAAAATCATAACTGTATACATTTATGGGGTACAGTGTGACGATTTGATATGCCATGTGGAATACTTAAATATGGTAACTAGAATCTACAAAGAACTCAGTAAGAAAAGAGCAAGCACTCCCATTTCTATGTGGGCAAAAACTTGAACAGAAACTCTTCTGAAGATGACAGATGAATGGCTAATAAACACATGAAAAAATGCTCATTGTCTTTAATCGTTAGAGAAATGCAAATCAAAACCACTCTGAGATATCACCTAACTCCAGTAAGGTTAGCCCACATCACAAAGTCCCAAAGCTGCTGATGCTGGTGTGGATGTGGAGAGTTGGGAACACTTCTGCACTGCTGGTGGGACTGCAAACTGATACAGCCTTTATGGAAAGAAGTATGGAGAATCCTCAAAGATCTAAAACATTCTCTTTATTTGTTCATTGGTGGACATTCCCTATCTTGGGTATTGTGAATAGTACTCCAATAACCAGCAGTGTACAGGTACTCTTTAGTTTACTGATTCCCTTTATTTTAGATATGATACCCAGCTATAGAGATCTCTGGTTCATATAGTAGTTCTGGTTTTAGTTTTTTGTTGTTGTTGTTGTTTTTTATTAGATTATAACTGTGTACATTCCTGCAATTATGGGGTGCAAATATGCTAATTTTATATACAATTTGGAATGTTTACATCAAACTGGTTAACATATTATTCACCTCACTTCTTTAATTGTTGGGTTTAGACACTTATACTCTACTATTAATATATTTAACATGTATGCTTGCAATATGCACAGCAGGTGAGGTCCCACCAATTACCCTCCCTCCACCCGCATCCCTATCCACTCCCCTCACCCTCCTCTTCTCTCCTTCTTTCTAGGTTATAATTGTGTAGAATGTTTATTTCAGCTCAATTCATAATTGCCAAGTCATGGAAGCAGCCCAATTGCCCATCAACCCATGAATGGATTAACAGATTGTGGAATATTATGCAGCCACAAAAAAAGATGGAGTGTTTACCTCTTTTATGTTTACATGGATAGAGCTGGATTACAGTCTTCTTAGTAAAGTATCTCAAGAATGGAAAAAAATACCCAGTGTACTCAATACTATTATGAAATCAATATATAATCACCCACACCTTCATACGAAAGATGTTAAGTTTTAGTTTTTTGAGCTGCCTCCATCCTGCTTTCCATACTAGCTGTGCTAATGTACATTCCAACCCAGAGTATAAAAGGTTTTCTCCTTCCCCACATCCTTACATGCATTCATCATTGCCTGTTATTTTATTTTTTTATAAAAGCCTTTATAAGTGGGGTAAGATGACATCTCATTAGTTTTGATTTGCGTTTTTCATGATTAGTGGCTCTGAGCAATTTTTTCATAATGTTCTTGGCCATTTGTATGTCTTCTTTTGAGAAACATCTATCCATACCTTTAGCCCATTTTTTTTTTTTTACTGTATACATTGTGATGATTTTTCTTTTTTATTGTTAAATCATAGCTGTGTACGTTAGTGCAATCACCTGTACCCAATCTAAGATGCACCATAGATGTGGCCCCTCCCATTACCCTCCCTCCACCAAAACCTCCCCCCTCCCTTCCCCTTCCTTGGCCCTTTCCCCATAGTCTTGTGGTATAGTTGGATTATAGCCTTCATGTGAAAGCTATAACTTAGCTTCATAGTAGGGCTGAGTACATTGGATAATTTTTCTTCCATTCCTGAGATACTTTGCTAAGAAGAATATGTTCCAGCTCTGTCCATGTAAACATGAAAGAGGTACAGTCTCCATCTTTCTTTAAGGCTGCATAGTATTCCATGGTATACATGTACCACAGTTTGCTAGTCCATTCGTGGGTCAGTGGGCACTTGGGCTTCTTCCATGACTTAGCAATTATGAATTGGGCTGCAATAAACATTCTGGTACAGATGTCTTTGTTATATTGTGAATTTTGGTCTTCTGGGTATAAACCTAGTAGAGGAATCAGTTTTTAAGTTGTTACCCATTTGTGTAGGAAACATAGAGTCAATTCTGTCATCTTAACAGCAGTCTAAGTCTAAGCTTCCTCTATGTGATGTTGATATCAGCATTGTTATTCTATATAACATTCCTCAAGTACTTACTTGCTCCAAAAATCTCCACATACTGAGCTCATCACATGTAGGGAAAGAGACCCATGATAACCTTTCACTCAAGAACTATAATGTATCATGAAAATAGTTTTACATAAACCTAATTATTTTGCAGTAACACAGAACTTTAGTAAATATTTTCTGCCACATTTGAAGTGAGTGACTACTTTGTATATAATTTTTGTGTATAGAATAGTGGATTTTGAATTTTTCATATATATATATTTAGGTCTTAATAATTATCTGTTTAATGAATACAGGAAAATTCCATACACTTACATTTACATGAGTGGAATATATGAAAAAAAATAAGGGGTCTTCTGTAAAGAAATCTAAGAATGTAAATTAGCTTTTAAATGCTCTGAAATTAAAAGATAAGAATCCCCAGAAGTTAACTTGTATATCTGTTTCATAAAAGAGAATATAAATATACCTCTTTTGAAAATTTTGAGTTTGTAATATTTTATTCCTTTTTACCTATACTTTAACCTTTTTGCCCTTGCACCAAATCTCCAGACAGTAAAAAGATGAAAAACATCAGTATTATATTATAACATACTCTGGAAAATAAAACAGGTAAAGACAGAAAATACTAACTTCTAATAAGTGTAGACTAAAAGGCTACATTTAGTGAAATGGTATTACATTTATTAATGTGACTGTAATGTGTGTATAAAACAATTCTTCAATGATGAGCATTTCATGATATAAAAATAAAAAAGAAAGTTCTTTGTTAAAAGCGGTAATTAAAATATCAAACAAAATGTATAGCCTATGTTTAATTATGTAAATGCCAGTAATTTAGGTAGTGTGCTGCCTTCCTTTTTTGTGATTGCCTTTGGCTAGTTAGAGAACTCATTATGATCTTCACTATAGGATGAGAAAAAAAGGTTAAAAGAATAGAAATTCTGCCCTATCCATTCAAAGAAATTTTAACACTGAGTGGAAGAGGAATTAGAAGTTTTAATTTCAAAGGAGGTTTGTAAATTATGCATATTTGTTCCTTTTTTTCATTGACCTTATCGTCATTAATAATTCAAAATGGGTAATATGTACAGCACTGACACTTTTGCTGATCCACATATGTTATGTTTGTAAGTTGAAAATGCAGTAAAGAAGGACTTCTGTCTCTGTAGTGTCTACATTAGTCACCTCTCCTTGCCAAAGTCCTGAAATGAATCTTCATTTTCAAACTATAAATTCAAATATTACCAAAATGGTTCTGAACTGTCAACAGTCCCTGTCAAAGAATAAAAAAGAATTGACAGTAATATAAATGATATAATTTTGGAGTTCTGCCCCAAATCTCTTCACATTTGCCTTACATAGCAACTGAAATTTGTAAAATGAGGCTTGAAAGAGGAAAGCCTGCATCCATTAGGATATAAGTACCATTGACCAGATAAGCAAGTAATCTGTCAGTTTACTTATCTGTTATATTAAAAAGTAGAAACTAGTGGCTTTTATGAAAGCATATTCAGTGAATACAAAGTGTCTTAAGCCTATAGGCATATGGATATATTTAGGTCAAAATGGCATGTTTTCAAATAAATATTTCTACTGTTTTAGTTTCTAAATACCAATCTGTCAGTATTCTTTTAAGAATGACTTCCTAATATGGTAATACCAGGCAATAGTTTAATGAGTACAATGATTAAAATTTCCAACAAGGAACTGCTAATTATTAGAATACCTACAGAATACATTTAAAGACTCATCTCTTAAAAAAATTAAAATATTTTGATCTCTTGTAACTATTGAAGAAAATTGATGCTATGTACTTCCTTAATACAACCTAAATTCTTCTTTTTTTAACGTCTGAATGAATAATTAAGTAAGTAGGGTAAAGGCTATATTAACCAGTTTGATGTAAGCATTCTAAATTGTATATAAAATCAGCACATTGTACCCTGTAAATGTATTAATGTATACATGATTTATGTATGTATGAATTAATGAAAAAATAAAAGAGATAATGCACGTAACACCTATGGTGCATATTGAAAGGGTAGATGTCAAATACCACCTAAATTCTGTTGATGCCCTGATTTCAACAGAGCTCTGAAAACATCATAATTGATGTACTCTGGCAGATGAGAGGTTCTACTATGTATATTTGAATAGCATGAGCTTAGAAGTTATGGTAGGTTGACCTGGATTAGAAAAAGCCATGTACTCTGGCTGATGAGAGGTTCTACTATGTATAATTGAATAGCATGAGATTAGACGTTATGGCAGGTGGACCTGGATTAGAATACTGGACAAATCCATAGCAAGCTATGTGTCTTCTTACATCATATGTATTATATGAATATCTATTTCTTTAATTACAAGTCAGGTAATAATAATATTTGTATAATAGAGTTCTTATGAGTTATAAATAAGATAATCTGTGTAAAGTATTTTTCACTGCATGAAGCATAATATATTCAATAAATATATAAATATTTTTCTGTAATTATAATGAATATTTTATGTAATTGAATTCTTGAATTATCTACAAAATATTAAACTAAAATTAACAGGAACTCAATATCCCTTATTTTATTAATTTTATTTAATTTCAGATTGATGTAAGACTACATATAATTAGGCTGCATTACTTGAGTTTGTAAAGTAACGTCTGAGATGCAGCTGTGTTCTTGACCCTGGAAATGTGCCATATACCCATGCATTGCTTGCCTTATTTTAATCTGTATTTATTTTCTTTATTTCACTAATAAGAAAAGTCAGGCTCGTGTATTTTAGGTAACTGAACTAAATCCATAGAGTCATAAGTGAAAAATAAGTATTAAAAACTTGTTTATCTCACCTTGAGGATCACGCTTTTTCCCTTATATGCACTAACTCAAATTAATTTTTCTTGTACTTGTGGTTTAGATCCACTGGGGAATAAGGTAATACATTTTGGTATGGTTAACTGGCCTTCTAACATCAAACAGCAACATATTCAAGTAATAGTAGGCCACCCACAGAACTACTTGTCACAATAGATAAAAGCCCCACATGATTCTTCTCCACCATTGTCAACATAATTATATGATTCTACAGAGTTTATTCTTTGTTATTCACACAAAAAAACTAACATGCTTGTTTTGTATCGTTTAACAAAATAGAGCATACTTCTTCAACCTGAATCAAGGTGTACTTGTAAGTAAACAATCAAAATATTTTGAATTTAGGCCATGTTAATGTGTCTCATTGGTTGAATCCCCATTCTGAAACAAGTTCAACTTAAACACTAGTAAAGCATGATAGAGACAAATGAAAGAGACTTGTTCTAGAAACAACAGGTAGAACACTCAAATGTAAGAGCTGACATCACAACAGTGGAAGAATATGCAGCTGCTGAGAAACCACTGCTGTATGAATCTGCAAAATCCTTTTATTAGCTGCCATAGTAGCACCCAGAACAGTAATTAAGGATTTGAACCGCATAACACAGGGTAATAGAGGGGGCAAGGAAGAATTGCAGCATGGCACAATAGCATGTGCCAGTCAGAGGAAGGCTGTGCACTCAGTTTGAAAAATGAATGAAAGGAAGAAAATGCTATTAGTGCCTGTGATTGTTGGAGAGCTCACTTCAAGGTGATGAGTGAAGCTGAACATAGTTGCTGTGAACCAAAAACAGGCTCACAAATCTTTACTTGCAAAAAAAAATCATTTCAGGTCAGCTTTGATTTGCAGATCTACAAAAGTTCAAAGGAACTTTGAATTGCATAGATATCCAGCTTTCAAATAGGCAAATTTTGAACCATGTATTAGTATCAGATTATTATCAGATTATTATCAGATTATTTACAAGTATAAAAGTAAAGGAAATATTTACCAGAAATTTAGATGAAATAATTAACAAAAATAACCAAAACTAAAAAAAAAAATGCATAAGGATTCATTTACCTTTCCATTTATTCAGTAAGCATTTACCATATACTTACAGGACGGATAGGCCAACTAAGAAATGCTGAGAAGTACTAAGAAATCTGACACATAACCTCTTTCTGAAGAAACTAAGGAAAAGTAAATTACATTGTAAAATTTAAAAACTAAAACACAAGATTTACAGGTGTGTTGGCAAACATGTGAACGTAAATGTTAGTGGTTCAACTTATTGAAATTAACTGACTTAAGCGCACTGATTCTCTGTTTTCTCATCAGAACAATTGTCATGTAAATTGTTAACTTGAAGTAACAGTGTCTAAGGCCAAAATTCATCCTTCAAAAAATAATGAAAAAATTAAGAGTTTTTCTTAAATACTAAACTACTGAGCCCTCTTGACTTATGTAATAAATAAATTAATATACTAGTTTCTCAAAAAAAAAAAAGTACATCAATGTGACTTCCTCTTTTGGAATATGAAATAGATATGCTTGTATATATATCCTACTAAATAAACCCATTATAAATACCTTGGATATTATATATAAAACAAATATAACAACTATTTTAATGATAGAAATAGTTTGACCAAGACTATTGATAGAACTCAGGACCCAAGGAATGACGGGGGGGGAGGTTCTTTTCTTTTCTTTTCTTTTCCTTTTTCTTTTTCTTTTTCTTTTTTTTTTTTTTTTTGTATAATATATATGACGCTTGCATCTGAAGAGGCTAACAATGTAGAAATGCCAATAAACATAAAAAAATTTTTGCTATTTCTATCTAAATGACAAGGAAAGAGGTAACCTAACAAGACAAAAAAAAAAAAAAAATTGGTATAATAATCACTCTACTATAGCAAATCACATCCCCTAAAAATAAAATTCTCCCTACTCCCACACATGCCTCCATAGACAAAGGGTAGATGCTAGGTTTCTCCACTCATCAGGCTATAACAAAATGTTCCAATAAGTTGGTGTAGTGGTGTTTACTCCCACTGGCTAAAATGAATTACTCATACAACTCCTTGCAGTGGTATAGTAAGAAGAGGCCTACTGGACTTTTACCATCACTCAAAGGTAATGGGACACTTCATTTCCCAAGACAGGGAAGTACTAGTGTAAACCCAGTGGTAGTTGAAACTACCACCCTACTTCACAGGTGGCAATGGGGGCTGAGTGGATATCTAGGCCTCTACCTTGAAGTGGCAAAAATGAGGCAGTGGCCTGCATTTCTTTTACAAAGAAGACATCAGAGAAAATCAGCTAAAATAAAACATTTAAATAAGATCCAAAGGGTTACAAAACAATATACAAGATTCCTGCTATTTTCTTGTCTTCGTAAAATTCCTATGTTGAGACCTAATTGCCAGTGTGTTTAGGTTAGAAGATGAAGTCTTTGAGAGATAATTATATCATGAGGGCAAATATTCCATGAATGAGGGTAGTGCCCTCATAAAAGAAGCCATAGAGAGTTGTCTTGCCTCTTTTATGTGAGTACACAATGAGAAAGCACCAACTGTGAACTAGGAGAGAACCATTACTAGACTCCAAATTTTCCTGAACATTGATCTTGGACTTCTCAGCCTCTAGAACTATGAGAAATGCATTCCTGTTGTATGGAAACCACCCAGCTTATAATATTTTGTTATATCAGCCTGAATAGACTAAAACAATGCTCATATTCCAATCAAAATTGTTTACCATACAAAGAACTAAGAGAATCTGAACAATTACTTCCTTCCTTGTCATAGATATATTTTCTAAATGCAGATCAATTAGATGGATTCAAAGCAGAGTATGGCTCACTTATTAATCTGAACAGAGTTCAGAGATTGTGAAAGTTTTAAGCGCAGAGTACGGGTAAGGAAACAGCCATGCAAGAAACGAAGGCAAGGTTAGAGAGATCCTGAGTGTTACTTGTGAGTTACTTTCTGAAATCTTGGCTATACATTCAGAGGATGAGTCTTCTTGGGGCTTACCAGGCAGTAGACTTCACAGGATTGATAGTGAAATAGAGATATTAGAGGCAGAGTAATGATGGGCATATTAGACATTGGGCAGGTACAGAAAGGATAAATATTATTAATACCTGTGGATTTGTTCAAACATCAGAAAAATTAAACACTGATGTAAAGACACTACTAAAGAACAGGAGATAAAAAAAAAAAAAAAATACAGTCCTTGGGTCTGATATACAGCCTGCCAGTTGTATTTAAACAATGTTATATTAGAAACTGGCCATGCCCATTTGGATATGAATTGTCAACATCTAATTATGTGCTTTAATGAAAAAGTTTAGTAGCTAAGATTTCAGGTTATACTACAAGGCTATAGTTATCGAAACAACATGGTACTGGTCTAAAAATATAGACATAGATCTATGGTATAAGATAGAGAAACTAGAGATGAGCCCAGCCATATATTGTCATTCCTCATTTTGTCTTTGATAAGCCTAACAAATACATGCCATGGGGAAAAGAATCCTTATTTAACAAATGGTGCCTGGAGAACTGGTTATTCACATGTAGAAGACTGAAACTGGACCCACACCTCTCACCATCAACAAAAAAATTGATTTTCATTGGATAAAAGCTTTAAATTTAGGACACAAAACAATAAAATTTCTAGAAGAGGATATGGGGGAAACACTTGAAGATAATGACCTGGGAAAAAACTTTATAAGGAAGAACCCCTAGCAATTGCAGCAACACCAAAACTAAATAACTTGGATTTGATTATGCTAAAAAGCTTTTGCACAGCTAAGGGTAGCACAAACAAAGCAAACAGACAGCCTTTGGAATGAGAGAATATTTTTGCATGTGATGAATCTGACAAAGGCCTGATAACTAGAATTTACAAAGAATTGATATTAAACAATAAGAAAAGTGCAAACAACCCTTTCTATAACTGGGCAAGAGATTTCAACAGAAACTTTTCTGAGGATGACAGATGACTGGCCAAGAAACACATGAAAAAAAAACGTTCATCATCTTTAATCATCTGAGAAATGCAAATCAAAACCACTCTAAGATATCACCTACCCGATCAAGATTAGCCCACATCACGAAGTCCCAAAACACCAGATGCTGGCATGGATATGGAGAGATGGAAACACTTCTACACTGCCGGGGGAATTGTAAACTAATACAGCATTTTTAAAGAGAAGTATAGAGAATCCTCAAAGATCTAAAAGTAGACCTTCCATTTGACCCTGCAATCACATTACTAGGTATCTACTCAGAACAGGCGTCCTCAAACTTTTTAAACAGGGGGCCAATTCACTGTCCCTCAGACCGTTGGAGTGCCGGATTATAGTTAAAACAAAACAAAACAAACAAAAAACTATGAACAAATTCCTATGCACACTGCACATATCTTATTTTGAAGTAAAAAACAAAACCAGAACAAATACAATTCACACCGCTTCATGTGGCCCATGGGCTGCAGTTTAAGGATGCCTGATTCAGAAAAACAAAAATCATTTTGTGGGGTAGCATCTGTGGCTCAAAGGAGTATGGCACCAGCCCTATATGCGGGAGGTGGCTGGTTCAAACCCAGCCCCAGCCAAAAAAAAAAAAAAAATCATTTTGCCACAAAGATATTTTTACCAGAATGTTTATTGTGGCTCAGTTCATAATGCCAAGTCATAGAAGCAACCTAAGTGCCCATCAACCCCTGATGGATCAACGAACTGTGGTATATGTATACCATGGAATATTATTCAGCCATGAAAAAAGATAAAGGCTTCACAGTTTTTACATTTACCTGAATGGAGTTGAAATAAATTATTCTTAGTAAAGTATCACAAGAATGGAAAAATGAAAATTCAAAGTACTACATTCTAATATGAAATCAATACATAAACAATGACATGCTCATAAGAACAATAAAACACAAATGTAGTCCAGTTCAGGTGTAGAGGGAAGTGGGAGGAGGGGGGAGATCATGAGACAGAATCTCACCTAATGTGCACACTGTAAGGGTGTATTACACATCCCCTTGATGAGGGGCACTTTTACAAATGGAACTTTACTCTGAGGTGAGAACAATGTAACCTAAACTTTGTACCCTCATATTAATTTGAAAAAAATAAAAAAATAAAAGTTCTTTATGTAACCTTGAAAAAAATTGTAAAGAATCTATAAGAAAGTTCATAAAAGTAGTAAAGTGACATTTTCAAGGGCACATAGCACAAAAATTAATATACACAAATAAACTATGTTTCTGTTTACCAGAAATAAACAGTTGTACTTGATTTTTAAAACAATAAAAATAATATTATGACAATAGTATCAAAAGATTCATGCAAGCTTATATCTTACTAAACATCATAATGCTCTGTATGCAGAAAATACTAAATATAGACTGAAAAACCAAAGAAGATATCAATTTTTCCCAATAATATCTGTTTACTACAATTTCAATCAAAATCTCAGCAGGCTTTTAAAAATAGATATCAACATGCTGATTCTAAAATTTTTATGGAAAGGCAAAGAAATTAAAGTAGCACATTGTACCCCTGGATTGCACTAATGTACACAGCTATGATTTAATAAATAAATAAATAAATAAATAAAAGCTAAAGCTATTCAGAAAAAGAACAAAGTTGATGGACTTACAATACCTGTTGAGGGCTGAAAGTATATGTCTTGCTCATTTCTTTCTCTTCTGTTTTAAGGATATTATTGATTCACTAAATTCTAGTTCCATCAGCAGCTAATGCTTTAAGCTTCGTGTAGGAGACTTCTAACTTAATTTTATCTCCTGTGAAATGGAGATATTCTCATACACACATGGTAAAATCATTTTGTAGATTAAATGACATTATGCATATAATGCAATCTGTAGTATGTAGAATGGTTATGCCTAGTAACCACCCCCTAGATATTTGCTAGTGGTCTTAGGCTTTAGACTTTGTGATAAACATTCTTGTGCAAGTGATTATTGAGAAAATTTAAAAAAAGAGAGAGAGAAGAAAGAGAAGCAGCATAGAATGAAGGAAGTTATTAATAAAGAATACGGTCTCAATTTTACAATACATTTAGTATGATCCTGAAGCAAGCTCTGAGGCACAAAATGTACCACAGAGGTAGCCCTTCCATGGGGATTAGGTTGCCTTTAGTGCAATCTTGAGGAGGCTTCTGTGTGACAGACAGTAATTTATTGGAAAAAGAGATCTGCTAGGAGCAGTCAGCACTTACAGAAGCTAAAAGAAAGAGCACATCTGCCAGTGAAAGACCATTTGGGCAAGGCACTGACAGGATGCTCTAATTTTTATCATGATTATCTAATTATTATACTAAGATGTTTAAATGTAAAGTAAGCCTTTAAAATAATATGTTAAAATTAAGATACATTATGGGACATTTATCCCCAGCCTCAATTAAAAATTAACATTACCAGTGATAAAGAAGCACTATATTAAATAATTTATAACATGAACCCTATAAATACATACAACTGTTAGGTACCCATAACAATTAAAAATAAAAATTAGCAAAATATAGTAGCAAATGACAGAAACAAACTATTTACAAAACTGAGACGTCTACCTTATAACATTCTCTATCTTCTATATTCAGTGTGTAAAAACACTATAATGAAAAACATAAAGACCTTACAGGTGATGAAGGTAATTATCCTGGATAGTGAGGATGGGCCCAATATAAACATAGAACTTCTCATCAAGGAAAGATGAAGATAGGAAAGTCAGAGATGTGGGAAAGGAAACAGCTCAGAGTTTTGTGGGGCTAGAAGCCAAGGAATGTAGGCAGCCTCAAATCCCCAAAAGAAACAAGCCTATAGCTTGATTTTAGCTTAGTGAAATCCATTTGACATATATGATCACCAGCATTATAAAATAAATTATGTGTTAGTTTCACACATTAAGTTTTTGGTAATTTGCTATAGCAGCACTAAGAAACCAATCGATGAGTAATGTTTTATTGTATGTATCTTAATACCTGTTATTTGCATTACTTGTATTTTTTATATAAAGATATCTTGCAGTGTCTATTTTTGGTTTTCTGTTTGACACAATAACTTTTCAGGGATTATACATTATTCATTTAATTATGTCTTTCTCCAGAATCCCTTTACTCAAGCTGTAGGGGAGGCATGTGATAAATCTGAGCAAAATTCTCTGAAAGTGCAGTCACAGAATTTTTTATTTTATTTTTTATTTATTAATATTAAATCATAGCTGTGTACATTAATGCGATCATGAGGCACCATACATTGGTTTTATAAACAGTTTGACACATTTTCATTAGACTGGTTAACATAGCCTTCCTGGCATTTTCTTAGTTATTGTGTTAAGACAATTATATTCTACATTTACTAAGTTTCACATGTACCCTTGTAAGATG
>CAUYPK010026038.1:0-18327 GCA_963574355.1 Loris lydekkerianus | reverse complement strand
TATTGTAATTGTTTTGGGTATGTATTTTTATTTTTGAAATTTACCAGTGGCTGCTGCATTTTCCACCTCGGCTTATACTCGAGTCACTAAGTTTTCCCAGTTTTTAGGGTAAAATTAGGGGGGTCGGCTTATACTCGGGTCTGCTTATACTCGAGTATATGCAGTAATAATAATAATAAAAATCACTAAAAGGGTAACAATACCAGAAAGTTTAGCTCACTGCCAACCTCAAGAAAACATACTGACATGCCATTTGGGCTGGATTGTGCTTTTTTAAAAATTTGATAACTGCTTCCAGTAATATTTACTCAAACTCAAGATTTTTAAAAAAAGCTCAAAAATCAAAATTTGAGTCTAGATAATGCTCTCTTAACAGAGTACTTATTAGAAAAAGAGTGAGAACAGAGGCATGAGGGGTTTTAAACACAATGGAGACATATTAAACCATAATCATTGCTTCTACTACAGATAAATCTTCTATTAAGACACATATTTAAATGTTTACTTTTAGTGAATTTTCACAGGTCCTGGTGCATGGTAAATTTATAGAACACATCCTAAACTTGAAGTGGAACTAGAGGTATTTAAATTTGCATTCTGAACTTCTATTACACACTATAACGAGAAATCAAATCCTGACAGGCAACTTTTAGAATTTCCACAACATACATCTCACAGTGGGAAATGTGTAGTGAATCAAATTCTTAAAAATGTCCCATCTGGGTTATGATGTCACAACCAACAGAGTAATGTTATCCTAAAATGGGACCCATGTTGATCCTACATGACAAATACCAGCAGCAGACGGGTGGGAGGCCCTCCGGGATTGTAAACCTCACAAGAAGATGTGAACTTCAAATTAAGACTGATCTAAACAACACTAAAACATAGTGACTTGGCCGTAAACAAAGGAATTTCACATTGGAAGAGATAAAATGAAGCGACCCTATTGAAATCCAATCAAATTAATTTGTAGAGAGTCAGTCAGGGATAGGTAGGTGATCATGAACACCTCCAAGACAAGGCTTCCAAAAGGGCACCCCAACTTTCCCTGAGGGCTAAAATTAAACCATGGGTTATGGGTTACAAAATAAACCCTTACCTGACACATGTCTCTTAACCTCATCTCTAAAAATACTACTTACATGTGTACAGCAGTGCTGTCCAATACAAAAGCCATTGGCCCCATGGACAAGGATATCGAGTCCTTGGCATACACTTGTTTTGAATTAGGATGTGTCATAAGTGTAGAATACAACTTGGAGTACAAAGACTTAGTCAAAAAAAAAAAAAAAAAAAAAAAAAAAACAAGGAAAAATGTGTCCGCAGTCATTTTAATATTGCTTCCATGTTGAGATAATATTTGGGATATAGCGTATACCAATAAATTTGGCCTTGACCAAAATAAGGCTTGGCCTTTGTCCTCAGCTTCTGGGAAGTGGTGAATGTGATATGACGCCTGACAGGAACGTCTTTATTTAGGGTGGAAAATAGCCACACTGGATCTCAGGGAGGGGACAGACATATCCATAGTCTCAAGATTTGGGGGGGCCATGCCAGAAAGACCTAGTCTTTGATTTAAGGTGGGGACTTTGGGTCAAGTGTTATCAGTCAGTATGTAGACTAATCTGAGCAATAGATCAATCAATGAGTCATGCTCACATCATGAAGTTTCAATAAAAACTCTGGACACTGGGCCCAGGGGAGCTTCCTGGTTGGCCATGCTCCATGAAGACTGTCACAACTGAACCCTGAGATGTGGATTTGCACCCTGACTCCACAGGGAAGAGGATAACAGAAGCTCCACCCTTAGAACTGTCTGGGCTCTGCCCTGCGTGTCTCTGCCTCTGGTGGATTTTAATCTGTAGCCTTTCCCTGAAATCAACCCTAACCGTGAGTTCTGTGAGTCCCCCTGTGAATTCTAGAACCTGAGGGTGCTCTGGGGAACATGCTGAACTACACAGAGCTGGTGTCAGAAGGGAGGGCAGTCTTGTGGACAGTACAAAGCACTATACTGTGTAATGCAGACTGCTAGCTCCAGGCAGTGGGGCTACATAAATATACTATTAAATTAACTTTACTTGTTTCTATGTGGCCACCGGAAAATTTAAAATTACATACAATGCTCACATTGGTGGCTGGTGTTATAAATATTTCTATTAGTGCAGATATTAAAAGTGTGCCTGTATGAATGGACATCTTCATTAAATTACTTTTCTAAATTAATTTTGGAAAAACACAAGTTCTAGGCACACTGTATGCTCAAAACTACATTTAACTACATAAACACTATGTATTTTGTCTTTTGAAATCACAAAAGCAATAAGAAGCAAATACTATAATTCTTTCTAATCTGGGATTATTGAAATTTGATTCCAGTTTAGTAATATTAGGCATGATCAATTAAACTATAATCTGAGCCAAGCCTGCTCACTAAAACAGAAAATATGAAATTAAAAATGAAAGCTACCAATTCGATAGTGAAGAGCAAAACCCAATTGCTCAAAACCTGTCTCACTGTTCAGAATATATATCTTTTTTTTTTTTTTTTAATAGAGACAGAGTCTCACTTTATGGCCCTTTGGTTGAGTGCCGTGGCATCACACAGCTCACAGCAACCTCCAGCTCCTGGGCTTAAGCGATTCTCTTGCCTCAGCCTCCCAAATAACTGGGACTACAGGCACCCGCCATGACGCCCGGCTATTTTTTTGTTGCAGTTTGGCCGGGGCTGGGTTTGAACCCACCACCCTTGGCATATGGGGCCAGCGCCCTACTCACTGAGCCACAGGCGCCGCCCACTGTTCAGAATATATAAAGAGAAAAAAAAATCTCTCCACAAAAATCCATCTGAAATAATTACATAAACATGGCTGAATAAGAAACCATTACATTATTTATATATTTTTTTATTTGTAAGAACTTATTACATAAAGATATTGAGCTAAACTTGTTTGAAAAGTCATCCAGTAAAAACGTACAAAAGTATTAAAAATAGCTTCAAGGGGTGTGGTGGTTCACGCTTGTAATCCCAGCACTTTGGGAGGCCTGGGCAGGAGGATCACTTGAGCCCAGGAGTTAGTGACCAGACTGGACAATATAGTGAGAACCCTGTCTCTACAAAAAATTTAAAAATTAGCAGAGCATGCTGGTGTGCTCCTGTAGTGTCAGCTACTCAGGAGGCCGGGGCAGGAGGATTGCTTGGGCCCAGCAGTTCAAGGCTGCCATGAGCTGTGATCTGCCTGCGTGACAGAAGATTCTGTGTCTAAAAAAAAATAGGAAAAAAAAAAAAGCTTCACATTCAAATTCAATGACTAGCTAACTAGCTCCCATCACTTTAAACTAGAAAACTAGAAAAATAAATGTATCCCTTCTTTTATTAATATGAGCTTTATTATAGTGCCTCTTATATCATCATCCAAGATCAAATAATCTTTCCTGCCGTCTCCATTTTTTTTCAAATGCCTTGTTATTACACTCAACAGAGGGGTCTTTCCAAGAGCGCAGACTGATAACCCAGGCACAGATGCTGCGTGAAGAGCTTCCTTTGAGGATCCAAGTGGCAGGCACATGGCTCACTCTGAGAGCGCGATGGCCCTTCCCATAGCACACTGCTAGGATCTCATCACTATTGCCACCAAGCCTGGCCCAAATGCAACTGGCCACTGTACATTTGGTTCAGTTTCCTCATCACTACACCCAGATGTTACACTCACCTAGGAAGAACTGTTTCCATGCTCCATCAATTGGCAAATTATGACTCCCAGGGCTATTTCCCCACTGAGCCCGCCTCTGAGGACACCCCACGTTTTTCGCTATATTCTTTATATGTACCCCAAGGCCAATGTCTGTCTCTAATTCATTATATCTGGAACTAAATGTTTCAGTTCCTCCCTTTTTCTCCCTCCAAATCCCTTTCCTTGATTTCTTCCGAAACATATTGATAAAAATGTCAAATTAAGTAACTCCTCTTGGACCCCTCTTTACACCTTGCTTACTAACTGTGGTCTCCCAACACAATTATTACCTCCCCTATGGCCCTTATGTCAAAAATAAGTCTTTAGTAAGGTGCATTTAGAGGAAAAATGGCCTACATTTACGGTTGAAATAGCATGATACCTGGGATTTTTTTTCTCAGGATTTCATTTTTTTTTTTATCAGATCATAACTGTACATTACTACATTTATGGGGTACAATGTGCTGATTTTATATACAATTTGGAATGTTTACATCAAACTGGTTAACACAGCCTTCACCTCACTTGTTTAATTGCTGTGTTTAGACATTTATTCTCTTAATACATTTCACTTGTACCTTGCAATATGTACAATAGGTGAGGTCCCACCGATTACCCTCCCTTGGCCCGATCACCCCCTCCCCTCCTCTTCTCTCCTTCTTTCTGGGCTATAGCTGTGTTTTATCATTCGTAGGAAAGTGTGGGTGATTATAAATTGGTTTCATAATAGTACTGAGTACACTGGATTTCCATTCTTGAGATACTTTAATAAGAAGAATATGATCCAGCCCCATCCATGTCAACATAAAAGAGGTAAAGTCTCCATCTTTCACCATTAACAAAAATTGACTCTCACTGGATAAAAGATCTAAACTTAAGGCATGAAACTATAAAGATTCTTGGAGAGAGTGCAAGGGAAACACTTGAAGAAATACCCCTGGGAGAATACTTTTTGAGGAGGACCCCCACCCTGAGCAATTGAAGCAACACCAAAAAATACATTACTAGGATCTGGTTAAACTAAAAAGCTTCTTCACAGCCAAGAACACAGTAAGTAAAGCAAGCAGACAGCCCTCAGAATGGGAGAAGATATTTGCAGGTTATGTTTCTGACAAAGGTTTGATAACCAGAATCCACAGAGAACTCAAACTTATTGATAAGAAAAAAACAAGTGATCCCATTTCACTGTGGGCAAGGGACTTGAACAGAAGCTTCTCTGAAGAAGACAGGCGCGTGGCCTACAGACACATGAAAAAATGCTCATCATCTCTTCTTCCAAGGCCAGGCTTGGTGGCTCATACCTATAATCCTAGCACTGTCGGAGGCTAAGGCAGGTGGACTGACTGAGCCTCAGGAGTTCAAGACCAGCCTCAGCTAGAGCAAGACCTCATCTCTAAAATTTGCCAGGCATTGTGGTAGGTGCCTGTAGTCCCAGCTACTTGGGAGGCTGAGGCAGGAGGATCTCCTGAGACCACAACTTTGAGGTTGCTGTGAGATATGATGCCACAGCACTCTACCAAGGGTGACAAAGTGAGATTCTGTCTCACAAATAATTAATTTAAAGAAATTCTTCCAGAAAAAAATCAGTGTATGTGTGTGTGTGTCTTTGTCTATAAGGAGGAAGTAAATGAAGTAAGAATTGAGGAAGGTAACCTGGGTGCTGGGCACCTACAGATTCACAACAGTATTCTTGCTACTTTTGCACATGCCGGACATTTTCTTTTTCTTTCTTTTCTTTTTTTCTTTTTGGCTGGGGCTGGGTTTGAACCCGCCACCTCTGGTATATGTGGCCGGCACCCTACTCCTTTGAGCCATAGGCGGCGCCCATGCCTGACATTTTCTATAATAAAATGTTGTCAAGGAGGAAACATCTATAGGTAAATTCAATTCAACAGATGCTTGGACAGGAGGTGGAGTGTTATTCTCTGGGGAGGATAGGTGACCCCCTTTTGTCCTTTCCTTAGGAAGCTCACTACCACATGGGGATACACGCTAAGTGCAGGCGGTGATTACAGTGGCCACAGTCCCCTCCTGTGGTCAACCCCAGATCACCAGGTAGAGGCTCTATCTCTACCCTTCACCTTGCTTTCGCCAGCAGAATGGTAGCAAATACCACAGAGATCTGGAAAGTGCTTGTGCATGGGGGGCTGCTCTCTCCTACTGCCCAGCCTGATGGAGGATGATAAACCTCATAGACACAGGCCTCAGGGGCCCACCCAGCCTGCTAAGGTCCAGGCATGTGAGTGAGGCCACCCTGTTTGTTTTAAGGCATTGGGTTTCTTTCATAGCAACAGCTAACTGGCAGTGTGAGTGATTTCATTTCATCTATACCAACTGCTCAGGGTCAAGGAAGGATTTGTAGAAAAGGATGACATTTAAGGCTAAGAAGGTAGGAAAAAATGGCAGTGAGTTCATGGAAAAGAAACATGCTTCAGCAGATGTGAGGTATCTTTAACGTTTGCAGCCTCATTCACTCTGTTACAATATGTTGTTTTGGTGTAGGTATATAAAGAAAACCTAGCCTCTTTCAAAGGGGTAGCTCTCAGATTATTGTGGGCATTATTCTTGGACACTAGACTAAAACTCGACAAGTGGCCATTTCTGAAAAGCTAGCTGCAATCAGTGAATTGTTCATACTCGGTGGTATTAAAGTTCACACTTTGAATGGCTCCTTCACCTATACATGATTCTGTGGGTCATGCATTGGTAATCTGAAAATACTGGTTCACTGAACCATTTTTTGTATAATCAATGTATTTTAAAGATAACATTTGTTAATATCATCACTGATCTCATCCGAAGAACCTTTGCATATTGAGGAGCTCACACCCTCACTCTCGGCTTTCCACAAATTCTAATTTTTGCTTGAAAGTTCAAATTCATCATTGGTAACTAACACTGCCAGTAGTTTTTCTTGACATGACTGGCATGATTTGCTCAGTTTTAAGAAAATGTCTGACAATTACCCCCGAGTTTGTCTGTCAATTATTCTTTCAGGCAAAAAATGTTGTTAAAAAGTTCAACTTACAACTCAAACAGTCAGGATAAGCATTGTTCTCCACATAGTCTGCAGCAGAAGCCATTGTGGGTGCTTTCTCCCATCACATAGGACATTGTTTAAAATTGGATCCAAAGGTTAATATTCAAAAACTTAATAATTTGCATGGCTTCATTAAGGACTTTTTAAATGAAACTGGCTTAAGTGGGGGGCAATGAATCTCCAAGGACTACCAGCACAGATTGGGGTCACTGCCTTCATTAGTATTAAGGTGGCAGCAGTTTTACTCATCATTACATTTACACTATAAAAAAGCCAAAGGGTGTCTTAACCTTATTATGAAAATGATTGACTTGTGGTGGACCTGAAAGAGACCCAGGGATGCCCAGAGACCACTAGTGTCAAATACTACTTTATGAAGGCAGATGGATAGCCAAAAAGGTGTAATAATTAAAACTGGAAGCCAGGGAGTTCATTGGGGTTTTTTATTCTGAGACTTATAATTCATTCAACCACACTAAGAAATGTAACCTCTGTCCAGGCATGGGGGCTTGCACCCATAATCCCAGCACTCTGGGAGGCCAAGGCAGGAGGATCCCTTGAGCTTAGGAGTTTGAAACCACCCTGAGCAAGAGGGAGACCCCATCTCTACTAAAAATAGAAAAATTAGCTGGGTGTGGCGGCACCTGTAGTCCCAGCTACTAAGGAGGCCAAGGCAGGAGGATTGCTTGGACCCAAGAGGTTAAGGTTACTGTGAGCTGTGATGCAATGGTACTCTATCCTGGAAGAATAGAGTGAGACTGTCTCAGAAAGAGAAATGCAATCCAGTTCTCTGCCTGGGCTGCGTCTCAGGTGAAGAATAAAATTATGGGTGCTCTGGCTGTGATGAACCTTCACATTTCCCTATGTCTAGCATTCTGAGCTTTAAGAAGAGACTGCTGGCCCCCCAAATGACTGTGCTGACCTTGTCCCAAAGCAGTGGTCTCCAAGGACAAAATTTTACAAACTGAAATTCTATAAATAATGGGCCAGGCCAGGCTTGGTGGCTCACGCTTGTAATCCTAGCACTTTGGGAGGCAGAGGCAGGTGGATTTCCTGAGCTCAAGGGTTCCAGACCAGCCTGAGCAAGAGCAAGATCCCGTCTATAAAAATAGTTGGGCATTGTGGCAGCTGCCTATAGTCCTAGCTACTTGGGAGGCTGAGGCAAGAGAATTGCTTGAGCCCAAGAGTTTGAGGTTGCTGTGAGCTATGACACCATAGCACTCTACCAAGGATGACAAAGTGAGACTCTGTACCAAAAAAAAAAAAAAAAAAAAAAGAATAGGCCAAGCCTGTGAAATCCAGCAACAGGACTAAAGCCTTCCAAAGTTAAGGACAAACACACTGTGGGTTAAAGAGGAAACTAACCTGGGAGGTGCCTGTGGCTCTAGGAGTAGGGCACCAGCCCCACATACTGGAGATGGTGGGTCCAAACCCTGTCCCAGCCAAAAAAAAAAAAAAAAAAAGCAACGAAGAGGAAACTAACCTTTGATACCAGCTCAATGGAGTCTTTACATAACTCTCCACTAGGAACTCAGACCCCCACTGGCTCATTCTACCTGCTCCCTAAGTCATAATGAATATAAAACTCAGTAAGTGCATTAACTTGTAGATCTGCAAAACCCTGATGCTCTAAGGCTTTTTAAATAAATAGTCTAACTTAGGAAACTACCTCTGCCACTAAGAGATTATTAGTCTCCTTGCATACAAGGCTGCTGCCACATTTACAGTGCAGCCTGTCAATTACCCAGTCTGAGCATGTAAAAAGAAAACAGATACAGCATTAAAAGATTTAGCTATTGGACTATTTTTGTCATTTGATAACAATGTGAAAAAAAATCAATGAAGTTTTAAGGCTATCCAGAAAATATCAATATATGGGAACAATATACTGATGTGTCTATGACATTGTCTATGGGAACACTTTGGTTCCATTAAGACTGCCTTTCAGAAGTATGGAGAATCCTCAAAGAACTCAAATTAGACCTCCCATTTGATCCTGCAATCCCATTACTAGGTATCTGCCCAGAAGGAAAAAAATCCTTTTATCATATGGACATTTGCCCTGGACTGTTTATCACAGCTCAATTTATAATCACTAAAATGTGGAAACAACCTAAATGCCCACCAACCCACGAATGGATTAACAAGCTGTGGTATATGTACACCATGGAATACTATTCAGCTACTAAAAAAGATGAGAGCCTTTACATGTTTTGTATTAACCTGGATAGACTTGGAATGCATTCTTCTTAGTAAATCATCACAAGACTGGAGAAGCAAGAATCCAATGTACTCAATTCTAATATGAAGGCAGTAGACGATATAATACAAGGTGGGGGAGAGAGGAATGAAAGAGTGGGGGGAACAGGCCCCTGTCCAGAGTGTAAGGGTGATCACTGGAGGGTAGCCTGTCCCCAGAGGCCAAGGCCTCCTGGGACAGTGATCCCATCAGCGCCCAAACTGGAGTGAGGGTGCCTGGAGCAGATTCTCATGGCTCCTGCTTGTGTCATCACCCCTTAAGAGCCCCAGGTTTGCCTCACAGTGGAGGGCCAGGAGGCAGAATTTCTTCTGGATGCTGGAGCAACCTTTTCTATACTCCTCTGTAATCTGTAGCTATACAGGGGGTGTCTGGAAAGCCGGCTACCAAATTTTTCTCTCAGCCTTTAAGCTGCCATTGGAGTGACTGGCTGCTCTCTCACACCTTCCTAATCATGCCTGAAAGTCAGGCTCCCTTTTTGGGAAGGGACATATTAGAGACAAAAATTAACCCAGAAGTGTGGACTACCGAGGGACAGGTGGGAAGAGCAAAATAAAATCCCCAATACCTTTTTGCTTTTGAAGACCCCTCTGACTCTAACATGCAGCTCACACGGACTGTGTTACCCCAAGGATTTAGGGACAGCCCTCACTCATTTGGACAAGCCCTAGCCAAAGACTTGAGTCATTTTTCATATCCTACAGCGACTCTTGTTCAGTATGTAGATGACATCCCATTAGGAGCACCAGATGCAGAGGAATGTCACAAAGCTGCCCAAGCTCTATTATACTTTCTAGCTGACTGTGGGTACAGAGTTTCCAAGGCTAAAGTGAAATTATGTGTACCTGAAGTTCACTGTTCAGGTTTCCAGTTATCACAGAGGAAGAGAGACTTGGGCAAAGAAAGAATAAGACCAAAATTTGTTCACTCTAAAGCTCTCAAACAGCTTCAAGGCATGTTAGGAAGTACAGGCTTTTATAGACTCTGGAAAGCTGCCGTGGTGCAATGAAGGTGAAGGCCGCTGCTCTCCCCAGCTGAGGGGGGATCCTGAGGCCTCTCCATTCTGCAGGGGGCACACCACTGGCCTGTCTTGCCCGCCATGCAGGGGAGGTGGAGCACATGTGTTAGAAGTCTAACACGTGCGCAAGTCTGGGCCTCACACGACTCTTCCCTCTAATTCACCTTCCCTAATCCCAACTTAGGAAGGTCCCTTTTCTGTTATCTTGTCTTCTACAGCTGTTAAAGTTATGGGAATGGATTCCTGGGTACATCATTCACGAGTAAAATACTGGAACCCACCACCTTCTATGGAAGCAGACCAAGAAGAGAATCAACTACAGTCCACCTACAGTTGTGAGCCTAAAGAAGATTTGAAATTATTATTTAGAAGACAGCAAGAAAAGTGTTAATGCAGTTTTGTCTCAACAAGCCCCCTCTTTTCACTGTTCTAACCTTGCTTTTTAATGTACTAATGAGATTTATGTCTTTCAGAGACAATATCATCAAACCACAAACAGTGGAAAGAGTTCCAGCCCAGATCTGACTCTGTTGTGAACCCCTGGATCACTGCTCATCTGAAGAGACCATAACTTTCCCCTTCTACTGATACGGGGTTCCCTCATTCCAGCCTGGATAAGGGATCACAATTTTCTGGGCCTGGGAAATTTCATGAAGAGAATACATTAACATTTTACTCCAAGCTATAAGAATCAACCTAAATTTCCATTTATTGGGAATCCTGGATAAATCTCCTCTGAGGAACCTCTAACTGCTTCCCATATCACCATCCATCTTCAGCAGGAAGCAGTTTGGAGGGGTCAGCACCCCTTTTCCCTAACAGCAATTAGAGCTTCTATTCAGAGAGGGAGGATTGATACAGGATTCCACCACTCAGTGCTAGACAGGGTGACCCCCATTCTCTAGGCCCAGGTGAGCTCAGAAGTCAGACCCCGACTTGCAGGCACAAGCAGACTGCCTTTTTCAGGACACACCCTCTAGACTCTGATAAGATCATGAACAAAGCAGCCTGTGATGGTTTTGGGGGCGGTTCCACATTGGGTAGGGGTACACACCCTAACCCTTCCTCAGGGACAAAGTCTATAAAGGACCTGACAACCTCGCCCTGGTAGAGGAGGAACTACATTCATTCATTTATTAATGCACTCACTAACTTTGAAGAGATGTTTTTCCATCTACCAACTGGTGACCACGTGTAATCCACTAGACTTAAGACCCCTAGATGAAAGAGCCCACGTGGAGACTCGGGGGGGGGGGGGGAGAAAGAAAGAGTGGGGAGAGGGAAAGAGGGAAGGGGTTAGGGGGTCATGGCATATGGCACACCTCCTTGGAGTGGGACACAAGAATAAGGGGCACTTTACCTAACAATCGCATCAGTGTAGCCTAATTCTTTGTACCCTCAGTGAATCCCAAACAATAACAAAAAAAGATTGCCTTTCAGTTCTCCAGTTGTGCAGTGTCACCAGCACAACCAAAATAATAGCACAAGATAAACAACATACCCACCGCATTTGTGCCATTTCCTTCATCGACTCTGTGAAAGCGACAGCAAATCTAGTAAATGAACAAAAATAATGGAGACAATTAGGCCAGAATTCAATTAACATAACTATGAAACAACTCTTCGGAACAAATTATGAGAGACAAGGTAAGACACTAAATTTAAAATGCAATCAATCTTTATTACTTGTGGTCATCGGCCATTAAGTTTAATCTCTATCACATCAAATAAAAGTATGTATGAGAAGAAGAAAACCAAATGGAGCTCAAAACTTCTTACTTTTCTTATTCCTTCCATGAAAGGTGAGGGAAGTGGGGCTTGGTTAATCCACCCTGAATATTCAAGGGCAGACTGTCCAGTCCACTACTTTTTTTTTTCCAAAAGAAGACTCAACATATCCTGAGTGTACGTGGGTGAGAAATAACATCTACATCTCAACACAGTTCAATTGTTCCTTCAGCAAATACACAAGAGGCTTCATAGCTAGGAAAGTAATCTATTAAAATTGTGTTTGTCAGGGCAGTGCCTGTGGCTCAAAGGAGTAGGGCACCAGCCCCATATGCCATAGGTGGTGGGTTCAAACACAGCCCTGGCCAAAAACTGCAAAAAAAAAAAATGTGTTTGTCATGAAGTATAGGAGTATGAACAGATAACTTAAAATGGAAATGTGTACTATATTCCTGAGTGGGGATATTCAATACTATGAAGACCTTCATCTTTATGAAATGAAATGGACAAATCAATAATATTTCAAACAAAATCCACAAGTGAATTTCCATTGGAATATGACTAAATAAGTTTAATGTTTACCTAGATGTATACTTGAGTAACAATCACCTAGAAAATTTTTGATAAAAAAGAAATGCATTTGCAGATATCAAAACACAAATATTAAAAGTATAATTAAAATAGTATTGACTGTGCAAGAAAAGATAGAAAGGCCAGAAACAGGCCCAAATATATCTAAGAATGGAATACAGCAAGAAGTTAGAGAAGTGGGTAAATGTGTAAGAAAAGACGGTTCAGGAATAGAGTAGAAAGGATAAGACTACAAGAGAAATATAAAATGATATAAGTGAATATGCATGTGGTGTCAGCCTGGGAAAAGAGCATAAAAAGCTATGAAATTAATTTTAAAAATAAGAAAGATTTGATTATATCAAAATTTAAAGCCTATTTAAATGCCACAAATTAAAACAAAAATAAAAATGTGGAGGAATGTACAATTTATAAGGAAAAGGGGACACCATCCTTACTAAAGAGCTCTTCAAAACAAACAAGGAAGACTAACAGACCACAGGAAAACAAAGGGGAATAGTAAGAACAGGAAAGTCACATGAGCGCAAATACAAAGGATCCCCAAATGTGAGAAAACGCCGTGAAATTTGTCTAATAACAGGGTTAATCTAATTAAAACAACAAGAAAGCATTCTATCCCACATAAAATTGGTCGTTTTAAAAATGAAAATATCCAGTGTTGACAAAGGTAAGGAAGTGAGTATATATACCCACTTGGTGAACAGAAATGGGAATATTCTTTTCTGAAGAACAACTCAAAAATCTGCATCAAGACAGTAATACGTTCATACCCTTAGACCTTAAAATTCTACCTTTTGGAACTCATCCTAAAGCATCATCAGACAAGTGCACAAAGACATGAACAGGTTGTTTCCTGTGGTATTGTTTGTAACAGGGTAAAATGTAAGTGGCCAACCTCAAAAGATTAGTTAATAATTTATAGTAGATTCCTATTTGGCCATTATAACCATGTTTAGCACCTTAACATTATCAAAAATGTCCACGATGGCGTGTTAACAAAACAGGTGGCATGTTTTGCCACATACATAAGGAAAGTATCAGAAAGACATAAGTAAAAGAGACAGAAAAAGTGTACAAGGAAATAATAGTTGAAAACTTCCCAAATGTGATTTCCAAAAAATTTATTTTATACTAATCCAACTCAGAGAATTCAAAGTAGGATAAACAGAGAGCTTTGTAGCCAAACAGATTATAGTTAAAATGTTAAAAGCCAAAAAATAAAATCTTGAAAATAGGCAGAGAACAATGACATAACTTATAAGGGAACCATAATGAACTTAATAGCTGACTTCCCAACAACGGAGACCAGAAGGTGGTGGAATTAGAGAGCTAAAGCACTGGGGGGAAAATAAAAATAACTGTCAACCAAGAATCCCTATCCAGCAAAGCTATCTTTTAAAAAATGAAGGTGGCTCACGCTCATAATCCTAGCACTTTGGGAGGCTGAGCTGGGTGTATTGCTTGAGCCCAGTAGCTCCAGCGCAGCCTGTGCAAGAGTAAGACCCCTTCTCTACCAAAAATAGAAAAGCTAGCCAGGCATTGTGGCACATGCCTGTAGTCCCAGCTACTCAGGAAGCTGAGGCAAGTAAAAAAATAAAAAAATAAAAATAAAAAGAAGATAATTCTTGGCTATTACTAAGAAGTTGTTAATTCTTGAAAAGTAGTACTAACAATTAGTACGAAAAGTAGTCTTCTCCCTACATGAAATATGATAATGTCACATTACAGCCAATAATAAATGAAAGTGTGAAAAAATGAATAAAAATAAATTAAAACTAAAAAATAAATGAAGGTGAAGTAAAGACATTCCCAGATAAACAAAGCAGGTAGCTCAAAAAGTAACACGTGTCATTTGTTCCTTTGGCTTCCTTAGTATTTTTCAAAATTTCTACATTGTTGGTTTTTATTTTTTTATTTTTTAAGGGAGAGTCTCACTCTGTTGCCCTGGGTAAAGTGCCATGGTGTCAAAGCTCACTATAATCTCAAACTCCTGGACTCTTGCCTCCCGGGAAGCTGGGACTACAGGTGCCTGACACAACGCCCGGCTATTTTTAGAGACAGGGTCTCGATCTTGCTCACGCTGGTCTCAAGTCCCTGAGTTTAGGGGATCCACCTGCTTCGGTCTGCCTGGGGGCTAGGATTACAGGTGTGAGCCAATGCACCTGATCAAAATTTCTACGTTATATTGGCACAGATTTTTTTTTTTTTTTTTTTTTTATTGTAAGTTCATTAGGAAGAAAATTCTTACCAAAGCATTTTATAAAGCCAGGACTCCTTTTCAATGTTTTCATGGATATATTACATATATATTCTCCCATATTTCTCCTATACTCATTATAAAAATGCTATTATTTCTCTCATCTTAAAAGCAACTCTCTTAGTTGGTTGCAGTGGCTCACACTGCACTCCTAGCTCTCTGGGAGGCCAAGGCAGGAGGATCCCTTGAGCTCAGGAGTCAGAGACCAGCCTGAGCAAGGGTAAGACCCTGTCTCTACTAAAAATTATCTGGGCATTGTGATGGGTACCAGTAGCCCTAGATACTTGGGAGGCTGAAGCAGGAGGATCATTTGAGCTCAGGAGTTTGAGATTGCTGTGAGCTAGGCTGAGGACACAGCACTTAAGCCTAGGCAACAGAGTAAGATTCTATCAATCAATAAATAAATATATAATAAATAAATAAACAAACAAAAACAACTTCTCTTGACTCCTCAGATCCCCTCTTCTCTCAATTATTGCCCTTTTTCTATTCTCTCCTTGACAACAAAACTCCTAGAGTTACTTTAATCAACACCTCGATTCCTCTCTTCTCATTTTCCATTCAAACCCCTCCAGGCAGCTCCTTTGACTGCACCACAGAAATTGTTCTCATCAAGGTCACTAATGACCTCCAGTGGATTTATTCAATGGCTCCATCCTCAGGGTTCACTTTAGCAGCACTGAACACAGTTGACTTCTCCCTCCTTAACCTGCTTAATCTGTCCATTGACCAACTCCCACTTTACAACTCCTGAACCCTTCCCTAATTTGCACAGACGAGTACCTACTTCACACCTCTGTTTGAATGACTAATGCAAACCTTAAACTTGTATGTCAAATAATGGGTACCATCTAGTGATGATGAAAAAATACATGGAGATGTGTATGGGTCTGTGTACATGCATCGATTTCCAAGGTCTGTATACATACATCGATTTCCAGCCTCTGTCTACTAAAAGGGCTTAGCAGAAATGATACTAAGTAAGCAGTGACCACAGATATTGGTTTCTAGATCATATTCTCCCAAGGAGAGATCATATTCCTAGATAAGCAGTGACGACAGATATTGGTTTCTAGATCATATTCTCCCAAGGAGAGATCATATTCCTAGATATGATCAATTCTAGACCATATTCCTCCCAAAAGGAACCAGGACTCCTTTGAGAAACAGTTGTTCCCAGACATAGGACAAGGTATACATGGGATGAACCAGGAACATCTACGGTTCATCCAAAAAGTAAGAAAGTACTCAAAAAAAAAAATGATGAGGACATGTCGAAAGGACATAGGCATCAGCTCAAGACATGTCCAATGGCCAAATCTGGAACAATTTGAGCACCGAAATAAATAGTAATAATAATAGATAATCCATAGAGGAAAATAAAATAAATAGCCACAAGCCCAATTTCAGCAACAAACAAATAACTGCGTAAGTAAATGAGATCACAGAGTAAGTGCTCCTTATAGTAGAATTCTAATGAATAAATGTAGCAGAGACAGTGGAAACAGATAATCTGCATTCGGCAAATACCAGACTGCAGGAATGCATACTTACTGCATAAGGAGAATCATTAAGAGAGGCTCAGAACCTGTAGCACAGTGATTACGGTGCCAGCCACATACAAGGCTGGCAGGTTTGAACCCAGCCTGGGCCAGCTAAACAAAGACAACTGCAATAAAACATAGCCAGGCATTGTGGCGGACGCCTGTAGTCCCAGCTACCCGGGAGGCTGAGGCAAGAGAATCGCTTAAGCCCAGGAGTTTGAGTTTGAGGTTGCTGTGAGCTGTGACAACACAGCACTCTACCGAGAGCGACATAATAAGACTGTCTCTAAAAAAAAAAAAAAAAAAAAGAGGATTCCTCCCTATGGCCTTCTACCTGACCTAGAAAGGGCAACTTCCTCCCTCCAGGAGGTCCTTCTATCCTCTCTAAGTTTTCTTTCCTTCCTTCTCCTCCCATCCTGCAACTCTAGCACCAATCCCAGATGCATTCAACTACATGCCCCCTATTCAAGGGGGGAAATAAAGCAATCTTCTCTCTGCATAAAACAAAGATGGATGTGGAGGAACAGATTACACTAGACCTCACACCAGAGCCCATTTTCACAACCCACCTACCATGCACAGCTGATGTGGAACCAGGGTCAAACCCAACAGGATTGTTTTGTGACATCAGTTATGAAAAGCTCTCTACCTCCTCTAAGAACCAAGGAGAAATACAGATAAAATGAACTTTATCAGGTGAATACAGGATTTAAAAAAGAAAGAAAAACAACTAAGTAATAATAGCCTTACAATGAGCACTTTGGAGGAGTGTAAAAGCCTTCCTTTGTTGGAAACTTCAAAATAGAGAAACTTCAGAATCAAACAACTAAATAACACGATGTATGTAAATCACTTGCTACAGTTCCTGGTCCCTATGTTAACACCCAGTGAATATTTTCTATTACTATTTAATAGTAATATAACACCTCAGTGACACAAAGGTAAAGCATTTTACCCCTAAGAGCATTTGGAAATAAACATGTTGGGGCAATCCATCCTCAGGAATTTTGTACAATGGAAAGGTAAACCCACTACATGGACCAAAATCACTGCCCAGTTTCCTGAGTGAGACAGTCAGCTCCAGGAGAGATGGAACATTGTGTCCCCCGCCCCATCCCCAGCACCTGCAGGAGGGGCTGGTACGTGGGAGGCAGGAAAAATACCTGCGGACTGAATCAGTGACTGGGCAAATGAACTCACCTGAAGTTCTGCCTTAAACTCCCAGAGAAAGCAGAGAAGAGTGAGGGAAGAAGGATAGGTCACAGGAGGGAGGGGAGAAAGATGCAGAAAAAGGTCCCAGGGGCACAGAGTGATGATGCCCCGGGAAGGAGGATGAGGCATCACCCTAGGGCACTGGTGTGCAGCTGTCCCCTCTGTAGCTGGACCACCCTCACGCCCCTGCATGCTCACTGCTGTTCATTCAGGGACCTGAGGATGCCACAGCACGGTCAGGGATGAAGGAGGCTGGGAAGAAGAGCAATCCTGGACAGGTTTTCAACCAAAAAGAGCACCAAGTACAAAAGGCTCAAGAGTCAATGGGTGAACTCGAGTTAACTCAGTGACACAGCCTGCCCAGCACACATTTCCTGCACTGCCCACTGGAGGACTATCAGGCCTGATGTTACAGCTCCCTAAGTAAAAGATTAGGAGGGTGTCTAGTCCAAAGACCCCAGGAGGATAAGCAAATTTAAATTAACACCTTTCTTGTGAAAAAACATAGAACTACCGCTTTTGTACTTATGGACGAATATTGCCATTTTGAAATAGACTTACTCACTTTGACATGTGATTCTGTTCGTCAAAAACATCTTTAGAAACAAAACACTAAACAAGCTCCAAAAACATATAGAATTCCCAATATTTAGCCAGTTTTGACCTACATAACAGAAAATTTAGATAGTTTAACCTAACATATGCTACATATCCTAACTGGAAAGCTATTTTTGAGGCACTTCATTTTATACAAACTCTCTTTGCTCATCTGCTTAGCAATATTTTTTCCAGTATGTACCTGGATGATCCTTCACAAAACAATTTCCCTAAGTTTCATATATACTTTATTAACTTTTGATATTTATAATGTATACTGATTTATAAGCTAAAAAGTTGAGGCTAAAATAAGTTCAATGCTATGCAGGGGTCCTCAAATTGAGGCCCT
>CAUYPK010026037.1:0-10424 GCA_963574355.1 Loris lydekkerianus | reverse complement strand
TACATGGATGGAGCTGGAACATATTCTTCTTAGTAAAGTATCTCAAGAATGGAAGGAAAAGCATCCAATGTACTCAGCCCTACTATGAAACTAATTTATGGCTTTCACATGAAAGCTATTACCCAGTTATAACCTAAGAATAGGGTGGAGGGGGAGAGGGAGGGGAGGAAGGGTGGAGAATGGGCAGGGGGAGGGTGATTGGTGGGATTACACCTGCGGTGCATCTTACATGGGTACATGTAAAACTTAGTAAATGTAGAATATAAATGTCTTAACACAATAACTAAGAAAATGCCAGGAAGGCTATGTTAACCAGTGTGATGAAAATGTGTCAGTCTATAAAACCAGTGTATGGTGCCCTTTGATCACATTAATGCATGTGATCATGACTTAATTATAATTTGATTTAATTAAATATGATTTAATTATAATGAAAAAATAAACACATCAAAATCTCTGGGGCTAGAGATTTGCTTCAGTATTTTCTTTTAAGTTCCATAAGAAATTTTAGTGTGCAGCAGGGATAAAGTTTGGGTCCAGATAAGAGGAAACAAAGACATCCCAAGATTGGTCCTGACCCAGGCTTTGCTTCTGAGACACAGGTCTCCAAGATGGAATCAGCCTCATGGGGGTACCTGCCTCCCCAGTGACGCTTGCCTTAATATTACAAATGTAGGAGCAGACTCAATGTAAAGGCCAGTCCTGCTTTATTCCTTCTCTACTCCCACAGCTAGAATGGAAAGAAATAGTTATGTCTGTCTTACCTAGTCATAATTCAACCCTGTGTAGCAGGGTGGAGGCCTAAGAAATGTCTTGTACTGAGAAACTACGCCTAGCATTATCCATTTAACTTCAGACTATTACTGAATCAGATGGAATTCTATGCACTTACCACTTCCATCTGTCCATCCCACTGGATCAACCTCTCTGAGCTAGGGCTAGGGGTCCATTTTATTTCGGGGCACAGAGTGGCTATTTCAGTACACATATCCCATGACTAATGATCAAATCAGGGTCATTAGCCTATCTCTCACCTCATTTAAATGTCTATCATCTCTTTGTATTAGAACATTCAAAATCCTCTCTCCTAGCTCTTTGAAGATATTTAACAAATCATTATTAACTATAGTTGCCCCATAGTTGTATAGAACAATAGAAATTATTCCCCCTATCTTGCTGTAATTTCCTATCCATTAACCAACTTCTCCCTATCCTTTTCTCCATCCTACTCTTCCCTGCCTCTAATAACCATAATTTTACTTTGTACTTGTATGAACTCAAATTTTTTAGCTCCTACACAAGAGTGAACATCATTTTTATTTTTCCATGCCTGATTTATTTGACCAATCATAATGTTCTACAAGCTTATTCCTATTGCTCCCAATGGCAGGGTTTCATTATTTTATATGGCTGAAGAGTATTTCATTGTGTGTATATGCATGTATCACATTTTCTGTGTCTATTCATCTATTGTTTAACACCTACATTGATTCTATATCTTACTTTTTGTGAATAGTTCATGGGAGTACAGTTATCTCTTAGATATATGGATTTCCCTCCCTTTGAATAAATATCCAGCAGTGAGATAAAAAAAAAAAAGTCACCAAATTCCATAAAGCAAAACTTGAATTTGCCACACATTAAATACTACGTTGAATCCTCATGAATGAAGCGTGTAGGTATATTATCAGGTTATTACAAGTAATCTGGAGTTGATTTAAAGATATGGAAGGATGATTTTGTCTACCCCAGGATATCATATGAATGAAGTCATGGCAATAGGTGGATGTTGAATCTGGCTTCTTTTACATAGCACAACATGCCTGAGATCCACCCCAGTTACAGTATCAGTTCATTTATGTTTGTAACTGAGTAGTATTCCACTGTACCATGTACCCAAGTTTACCTTTTAGCCAGTTGAAAGACATTTGGTTGTTTCTGGTTTTATGAATAAACTGCTGTAAACATTAACATACAAGAATATAGCCCATTTTTCAGACAAGGAAGCAGAGACAAGTCAGAGAGCTTCACTAATCTAGACAAAACGACACATCTGGGAAGTAGTTCAATTAGGATTCAAGCGCAGACCCATGTCTGGTTTTCTGTTGTATAGTATAGCTACCCTCACTGTACTGCTTCTGGGCTACTGTGCTACCAGTGAACAATCAGGCTTTGTCTGTAAACAGGAGGGAGAATGATTTATCTTCATGATATTGTGGTGATTGTCTCTATTCTCGAACATAAATTAAAGTTTCAGACATTTTGAATGTTTTAGCCTAAAAGTAAACCTCTCAATACAATTTAATACAGGATAAAAGGGTAAAAGACCTTATCAAATTCAGATTTAAGTTTCCAAAATTCAGCCACCTGTGCCAATTCACACTCTCCCACATTGGCGGCTCTTTTTTCTTCCGGAATTTCAGAAGAAAAGGAAGGATTCTAGAGGAAAGGGAGGGTACCCCATGAGATATTTTGGCTCAGCGATGTTGCTTCCCTAGATCTGCTCCTTGAAAAATAAGATAAGTAAGGGGAGAAAGCCCCAGAGATTTTGAGGAAATCAAGAGTGCCTGCTTCTTCCCCATGCATTCTGATAATTAAAGATCGGTTTATGATCACAAACTCTTTTAAATAGATATTGTTAAGCTTTATTTACTTTTTGGCATGATTTGTTTTCATTATCAGACAATGGAAATTTTAACTGGAGCCAAGAAAGGGGTGATTTCTGAATCGCCCCTGGGTAAGATATGCAGATAGAACATACATAAAATAATTGAAGAGAAAAATCCATGTTTTTCTTTGACATATTTTTTTAAAGAAAAATAATTTTCCCTACATACGCAACTGCTACGTTTATGTGTCATATCTTAAATAGCTTTGATCATTACATGCAGGACAATTGAAAGCCCAGTGACAGCATGTTTTAGAGCTTTACTAACCAGTTTGTAAGTGAATGAATTGTATCAAGATGGGGAAGAAAAGACAAACCTCATCTGTTTTGCAGTCTCCCTACCTAGGGATGCTGAGCTAGGGTTTGGATTCCAACAGGTGCACTGCAAGATAAGGACCCTCTCCTTTTGAGGGCAGCCAGGTGGGGCCAGAGGTGGCCCAAGCCCTTGAACAAGTCACTTGCAGCCTGAAGGATCCTCAGCTATATTCCAAATACTCTTAAGTTTATCCCAGTTTGTACCATAAACATTTTATTTCCTATGAGTTGCATCATGGAAAAATATTGGTAAACCCTTAGACACAAAGCAACAGGATTCAGCTTCAGATTGCCCAGAGTTAAAGTGTCTGTATGTTTCTTAGGGCAGCTCACATCCCCAGCTTCCTCCTTCTTCAGCCCATGCTCCTAGCCCAAAAGTAGAGAAATTTCTCCCAACAGGAGAAACATGAATATATGTGTCCCTGTCGTTTCCCAATAGTGCTAGAGGCAAGCAAGAAAGGGCTGCCATACAAGATCAATGGAATCTCTATGTTCATTAGCATACTCCTGGAATATTCAGTGCTCATTAAATTATACTTACTAAGTGAATGACAATGAGATGCTGTGGTACCTGATATTTGAGATTTGCTCTAAAAGAAAACACAGAGAGAAATGTGAATTTTTTGAAAGCAGAATGTGTTACAGAAGGAAATACATATATGGAAATTAGCTATACATATTTAGCAATTATATATATGTATATACATGCTAATTATATATACATATTAATTATACATATACACACATATGTGTGTAAATATATATGTATATTTGTATATATATGTATATATGTATATTTGTATACATATGTATATATGTATATTTGTATACATATGTATATATGTATACATATATATATACACATATATTTGGCAATTAAGGTTAAGCACAAATATTTGAGCTTTTCAAACATCAGCTCTTTGAAGAAATAGAATGCCTTAGAATGTTCACCCTATTACATATCCTGGCAAATAAACATAAAGGCAACTATTTAAGAAAGCGCATCAGGCCCTACGTTGAGTGGAAAGCATGGCATTCTAGGATTACAATTATAATTCTACTTTTACAAACTGAACTGGACAGCATTGTTAGCCCTAATTCTCTTCCCCTTGGAGGTTATATAAAAGAATGACGGTATATTGAATGACCTTTAATTATTCAGTTTCCTTCTAAGGATAGTGATCTGTATTCTAGCTCCAACTGTGGGTCAGAGACTAAATAAGAGAAACTCAAAGAGAGTGAGTAGCAGCTCAGGGACAAATAAGTTGAAAAACACAACACCTGATCTGTTTCCTTTGGACAATCCCTTTCACTCTTTAGGGCCTTATACATAGTCAGCCCTTCCACCACTACCCCCTTTTTGAAATAAGTCCACCAGATGTCAATGGCAAATTTGAATTTTAAATTTCAAAGGGCTCCGAACCCTCTGGGTAAGAAGCAGGCAGTAACCACCGAGCGAATGGAGTATCACCTTCCGAGAAGGAAATCCATCTCCTGCACGGCAGTTTGGGGGCCTTGGCGACAGGAGGCAGCAACATGGCCGCCCAGGAGCTGCCTCTGCTGCTGCTTTGCAGACAGTGCAGAAATGGGTGTAAGCGTGGAAACCCAGCAGCCTGGCACACCCGTGGGCACTGCATGGGGGCTTGGTTCTCCCACAGCTGCCGTAAGGGTTCTCCATTTTCTCCAGATCCTGCACGATGTGAGCTAGACTCAAAAAACACAAAAACAAAACAACCAAAAAACCGAACTTGATTTAACAAGAGGGTGCCCACGTAACCTTCCCCAGAAGGCAGCACCATAGTCTGATCAGCCAGCAAAAAAGCCCCAACACACGGAGAGGGATTTTTTGGGAGGCTGGCAGCAAGTCCTGCGGCATGCTTCACACAGGGGCAAAGGGGACCCCAAAGGGACTCTGCCTCACCCCCCCAACACAAGAAAGCATTCTTTACAGTGGGAGGTGCTGCAGGAGACGGTGATTCTAAGACCAAGGGCAGATGGTAAAGAAAGGCAAGTTTGGAATTTAGAGAGAGGCTGAACTAGAACAATGTTTTCAAGTTCAATCAAAGGTCAATGGAGTTTGCTAGATATGAAAAACATGGAAATAAATGTTCCTTCTCTTTTCCAAGTGATTTGAGGAAAATATTCACTCTGAGAAAGCACTCCCTTATGCTTCTCAAGATGAAAAGAAGCTTTCTATTTATGTAGCATCCAAATGTCCCAGTGAGAAGCAAAACTTATTTGTCAAACACATTGAACCTACCCACCCATATTGACTCATCCACTGTCTCAGATGCGATCTGCAATCCAGAATCTTTAAAAAGGAAAAATCAGATATTGGGTTGGTGTTTTTCCCCCAGATAGGGTACTTGTTACTCGTAACTTTGCATTTTTCTTTCAACTTCAATATGCTACTTTTAAAAACTTTTAGGTTTATTGCTAATTTCCCCCTTTTCAGGCTAAGTTGTACAATATGGTATGTGTGTTGGCTTGTAATTTTGGAGCTAAATTTATGGGCCTGCTATAGTTCAAATGATATTCTATTTTTGCTTGTTTTATTTTTGCCTGAGCCTGATATGTTTTATGAGTTTTTTTTCCTATAGTACTGTTATTCATATCTGGCATAACCAAAATTCTGTCTCTTATTTAATATTCCTTGAACGTTTTAAACCTAAGTATTTTCTTTTCCTCTGTGCAATGTTGGACCTTGTTGTGATTTTTTTTTTTTTTTTAATATTTGGAAACATTTCCTTTCACATCAGAAACTCAAGTTTGCAAGAAATCCCTTTGAGAGTCTTTAGATGTGTATTTGGAGGGCAGAGAGGAGAGACAGCCAACATTGGACCTCCTGTCTATGTTGTACAGCTGCAGAGGAAGGGGTAAGGTTGGAGTGAAGAGACAAGGTCTGATGTCCACCCTTACCTTCCAAAGCCCTTACCTGCCTGATAACTTCTCTGCCTTAGTAAAGAGACTGCTATTTTCTATGCTTTCTACTTTCACAGTAAAAATGAATCAGCTGCTGTTGCTAGGGTATCTTCTATAGGTTGCCTTAAACTTCAGGGAAAATATGAAATCAAACAGCAAACTTGCGATGAGGTTTGGGGGAACACAGGGCAGTTCAGTAAGACAGGTCCACAGCATAAACTTCTTCCCAAACTACCCTACCCAAGGGAAGCTATAACAACTTTTATGATTCTTTAGGAGAGCTCAGATCTAGACTGGCCCTGCCTCTAGCTCACACTATGGCTAAGCATAAGGAACTTCTCCAGGGCTGATTTTCATATAAGTTGGAGGCAAACAGGACAATGGAATCTTCAAGCCCAGCTCCTCTTTCCAGCAGGGAAATAGAAGATTGGGGCAGTCACTGAAATGATTGAAGAGAGAAAAGCCAGGTGAAGTTTTAGCAAAAAAGGAAAAGTTCATTTTCATGGCTTGGAGAGTAGACCAGGCCCTGTCCTAGAGATGTCAGGCACTGAGGAAAGCACATCACTGGATTTTATACTCAACTTTTGAGGAATATCAGTTGCTTCTTAGAAGTTTGTCAGGGTCTTGATTAACTCCATGTCCAGTAACATGTTCCTGTAACAACTTGTAACTATTTGCCATGTCAGAAAGTCCCTGGGATACTAATCAGTCCCCCAAAACAACCAGCTCCTCCAACAACCTACCTGTAAGGTCTTGGTTAGACCCATTCCCTAACAGCTCAGGCCAGCCTGACCCAAGCCAGTCCGGAATAGCCCAACTACATCCACCATCCACCCTGCTCATGTCTAACTACCTATGTAACTTAACCAAGTGAACCGCCACAGTCATGATTAGTTAGAGGCAGGTCACCTGGCTCTCCACTAAATGCTATTTTTTCACTGCATTGTACAGTTTTTGTCACCTATAAAACTTGGCTTCAGGGGTGGTGGTGGCAGTCAGGTCAGAGGGAAGTTTGCTCAAGTTTCTCAAAGGGTTAATGCTGTACAAGTCCATGACTGTGGGAAGCTACATTGAAACATGTTCAGAGCATCCATCCCTAACACCTCTGTCCCTTCTTCACACACCTGCTCACCACTTCCCATTCATTCACCACACCCTCCTGTTGGCTTTATTTACCATCTCCTGTTTTTTTTCTATTCTTCATGGCTCTGAACTTGGCAATACCTTATCAGGGCTTCTAGTTTATTTTGCACAGTTTATTTCTTTTGGAGGAAAAGTCCTAGAGATAACCAACCGGTAAATAGAAATGAGGTCCCTTCAAAGAGAAAGGATTTCCAAAAAAAAAAAAAAATTTTTTTAGAGAGGTGGAATCAAGGGGTAAATGATTTTGTTTTGTCAATGTGGGTTTCAGAGTGTTAACCATTTCTATAAAAGGGTGCTAGAAAGAAAAGTAAGGAGGCTCGCTTCTGGAAACAGCAGCATTCTAATTCAAGTGTTGCCTGAGAAGGAGCTAAGGCAGACAGTACTCATTGTACTAATGTGAAAAAGATGAATGACACCTAAATGGGTTTTCTTTGCATCACAGACCATGGTTAAGTGTTCTACATGCATTTGTCACTGCTATTAATGTAATCACATAAAACTTTCCCCTGTTCTCAAGTGCTTTTAAAGTGAGCTATTTGAGCTTTTGATTTTGCAGGTTTTCCTTCCCTTTCAAAATTAGCAAAGGTAATATGTAATCCTTGAAACTTTTTTTTTTTTTTTTTAATGTAAGAGCAGAAGTAAAGAAAAGAATATGGTAGCTGCTTGGCTACATTGAGAGTTGTGGCGTACTGTTGCCCGTAATTGTAATAAAAATATCCTGAGAGGATCATAAAGGATGTTGTGAGTGTTGCGAGAGTTTTCTGTATTATATAATATTAATGCGAGATGATGTATGCAGGCCTTCTACACAAGTATCCTCCGACTGTGTTTTCCCTCTCTCTCAGGAACTCCCAGCTACCATAGAGGGAGACCCCAAATCCTCACTGGCCCCGCCAGAAGGGAAATGTGGGATGGAGACAGGCAGCTGTGGGCTTTACTAAGGTGCTGGTTTCTGGAGCCTGCAGTTTTGACAAAAGTGAACTCCTTGCAGGACAGTGAGGAGGTCTAAGTTATCTCTTCATTGCACCCTGTGCTGACCCTTGGGAGTGGAGAAGGGACTCCCTTTCTTCCTTCAATAAGTAAGACCTGGCTTGGCGCCTGTGGCTCAAGCAGCTAAGGCACCAGCCACATACCCTGAGCTGGCAGGTTTGAATCCAGCCTGGGCCGCCAAACAACAATGACGGCTGCAACCAAAAAAAAAAAAAAAAAAAAAAAATAGCCAGGCATTGTGGCAGGAGCCTATAGTCCCAGCTACTTGGGAGGCAGAGGCAGGAGAATCAATTGAGCCCAGGAGTTGGAGGTTGCTGTGAGCTGTGATGCCAGGGTGACAGCCTGAGGCTCTGTCTCAAAAAAAAAAAAAAAAAAAAGTAAGACCTGCTTAGAAATTTGGCCCTACCTTTCCTGGCATTGTGGCCTTGCACACATTATCTAATCTTTCTAAGCCTCATTGCCTCGTAAAATACCCACCTTCCAGGGCTCTACTGAGATAATGCCTGGAAAGCACCTAGCACAGAGCCTGGCACCCAGAATACACCTACTGCTACATGTTCGTTCTGTTCACCATCCTACCAGGGACTGTCCTGAAGACTTTCTCAGTCTGTTACAGTTGAGAAGCAGCAAGCTCATTTCTGTTTTGTTTTAAACTGACAATTTTTTAAAGCGGTTTAAGGTTTATTAAAATAAAAATCAGGTAGAAAGTACAGAATGATCCCATATACCTCCTTTCCCTGCCCCACAGGGAAATAAAGCGCATCCCAGTAAGAGTCCTGGGTCTTCATTACATGGCTGTACCATTTTGCACCCTGTCTTCCAAAGCGGCTATACCATTTTGCATACTTACCAGCGTTTTTTAAATCCTGCAAAATTCCCTGGATGAAAGGACACAAACTCTTGCAAAAGCATCCAAAAGTCAGGGTTATTTGAATTTGTAAGAGACTCAAACGTTCATTTCAACATCTGTCCTACATCTGAAAGTTATTTCTTCCCATTATAAAGACAATAATGACCCATGTGGGAAAAAAATTATTACAGGAATGATAAGGCCAAATATTTACTAGAAGAGCAAATTTTTAGATAATTTGTATTTTTTTTTTTAAATTAAATCCAACATACACTGAAATAAATAAATAAATAAATAAATAAATAAATAAAATGAAAGGTAGGTTATTCACAAAATTTAGGAACCATAAAACCCATAAGGAAATAAATACAACAAATGAAATGATGCTACGGTATGGGACAATCTAAGGAGAAATCAAAAAAGAAATAGAAAAATAAATGTTGTTTATGCAGCCATAGTTATAGTTTGCTTATTCAGGTTATTTTAAGGTCTGATGTTTACATGTGCACTGTCACATCGCACCGTGACACTAGGCCAAAATTATATTCTAAGAAATGTCTAATTTTTCGCAACCTTCTCCTGAGACAGGTTACCGTAAGGAGAGTTAGTATGTGAGGGAGAGAGGAATTGAGTAGTGATTATTTGGGGACTCAGTTCCTGAAAGGAGAGCAAATGTCCGTGAGAGATCTTCCCACAAGTTGGCTAAGAGTTGGTTGACTTTCCTGAAATGGTGTTGCCTAAATTTCAGTGGCTATTCATACGAAACCCTGACAAAAGAAATTGCGGTTTATGGTTGGCCAACCAAGAAGGAGAGAAGTCTTTTGAGGAATGTCCAGTAATAGGCAAGAGGCCTATAATTTGGAAAGAGGAAGGCATTGCTACTTTAAAAAGTGGTCACGTACTCTGTGAGTCAAACAGCAGGCATGTCTACTTTCTGGGGTTGTGAAACCAAACGGATTGAGGTAAGATTGGCAGAAAAAGCCAGTGGCTAAAGTGACCAATACTTGGGACAGACTCCAGAAAACTGAAGAAAGGCCTGGAAGGTCTCATGCAGCAACAGTGAATAAGGACATATGGCCTTTGACCTAGAAGAGAAAAGCACAAGAGCATGGTTCCCCTGCTGACTCTCTATCGCCTTTCCTCAGGTGACACCATTTTCTGTGCCTTGCTCACTTTTCCTAACCTGACAAGTCTCCTGAAGTCCCTTTGATCCGGAAGATAATCATAGATGTCATCCCATCAGGGGCACTACTGCAGGCAAACTGGGGGTATGCAAGTTTAAGCAGAAGCTGATCTGCTAGAACAAAATATGTGGAGGTTTCTGCACAGCCAAGAACACAGTGAGTAAAGCAAGCACACAGCCCTCAGAACGGGAGAAGGTATTTGCAGGTTGTACCTCCGATAAGGGTCTAATAACCAGAATCCACAGAGAACTCAAATTTATTAGCAAGAAAAGAACACGTGACCCCATTTCAGGGTGGGCAAGGGACTTAAAGAGAAACTTCTCTCAAGAAGACAGGCGCAAAATCTACAAAC